>PKML01043616.1:538832-562834 GCA_002933935.1 Eutrema yunnanense | reverse complement strand
AAGATATTCTTGACTTAATTTCTCATTTTCTAGAACAAATTTGTTGAGAAATTTCCGAAAACCTTAATTATCTTTGATTTTCTTTTGAATTTAATCTCATAACACTCATTTTTTATTTAGTTCTGACTATTTATAATCATTTAGTCCCTTTTTACATCTATTTTTTATTTTATCTTCTCTCGTTTATCCATAAATTTATTTATTTGTTCTTATTTAGTCCTATTTTACATATTTTCACTTTGTAAAATTAATTGTAAGAACTTATATTTACCACAAATTTATAGTATTTTGTGACTCTGAAATGATGTAAATTTTATTATAAAAAAATTATATATTCTCGTACCAAAATTGAATAAATTATTTTTTTCACTATATGTAGTAAAATCTATTTTAAATTCTTAATTTCATAATCACATTGTAACATGTTAAATATGATAAATATTCAATTCAAGTTTTTGATTGAAAATCTAACAATATATCGTTTTCAATAAAATATTTCATTAATTTTTTATCGAATTAGTATTACAATTTTCTTTGATTCTTAATATCGAATTATCAGTTTTTCTATTTATTTACACTAAGTTTTGTATTGTTGAATTTGTATTAAATAAAACTAATGATAAATATTAATTGACATGTATTAAATGAATATTTTAAATATGTGTTAATGTTAAAAAAATTGGTAGTGATGAGGTGGACACCCTAGATTGAGAGAAAACTCTCTCATTATATTATAGATTTGTGTTTAAGGGAATTTGATGGCTTATATCAACATGGTCAATCCTTAACAATATAAAACCACTAGTTCAATACCACTAAATTTATAATTTTTATTTATATTTATTTTATAATGCGATTTTTAGAAATGAATTAATAGGTGTCTATTTAATAATCTTAAGAAGCCGTAGATATAATAGGAAAAATTATGGTTGTGGCATTATGTATTTCATCCGGAAAAAAATACTCAAAAAATAATTAGTTTTTTTTCTTCTTTTCTAACATCTGATTTTATTATATAGTAAGAAGTTACAAATAGTTTACAATCGGCGGACATTCAAATAGAGAAAATAAAACATTATTTTCATGACCTTTATTCGAAAACAAATCTGCAGCTTGATTATGATTCCGATTCACATGATTTAAAAAACATAACTAAAAAATGGGTAATTTTTTTTTTTTTTTTTTGGTCG
Organism: Eutrema yunnanense; assembly: GCA_002933935.1. Classification (NCBI taxonomy): domain Eukaryota; kingdom Viridiplantae; phylum Streptophyta; class Magnoliopsida; order Brassicales; family Brassicaceae; genus Eutrema; species Eutrema yunnanense. The sequence continues at coordinate 561,644 of PKML01043616.1, read as the reverse complement.
AAGGTCAATGGAATTTCCTTTTTAAAGGTCATAAGATCTTTAGACGACCAAGATCGCTGCTTGATACGTTGGCTAATCGATATATTCTCGATTCTCCCTCTCATGGAACTTATTCTTTGGTATCGCCGAACGATTCTCTTGTTCCGGCGAAAGATTCTCTTGTTCCGACGAACCCACAATGCGTTATCTCAGATGTACCATTATACACTTGATGGAACCAACTATGATCTTTAGATGACCAAGATCGCTGCTTTTGTTGATCGATTATTGTAGGAATTAAGATCGCTTTTGTTGATCGATTATTGTAGGAGATTGATGAAAAAAGAGATGATGGTCGAGTGTCTGAAGTAAGTTCCAAAACAAATGAAAGGATACGCAAAGCGAATCGATTTAAAGATGGCGCCTGTGAAAAGTAAGTTTTTATGTTTTTTTTTCCTCATTTATGTTCTTTTTTAACAAATGTGGTGATACGAGTCACAAACGTAAAGATTGTTTTGAGCGTCCAAGAAAACTGACTTCTAAGGCTTCAAATGGTGACAACGGTTTGAGCGGTGTGGGACAAGCGGTTTATGAAGCGCAGTGCAGTTTTAGTGCGGTGCGGTTGGAATAAACGACTCATGCAGAATAAGTGCGGTTACATTAGAACAAGCGGTACGTGACAATATATGAATGGTGAAAAAACAACATGCGGTGCCGGTCCAAATGTGTGAATGGTGAAAATGTAAAAATGGATTAATGATATTTATATGATTATAAATTAAAATTATTAATTTGTTAATGATCAAATCTTTTTATAAATTAATTACGAATCATAACTAAATAATTATTAAAATTTTAATAAATTTGTTTGGAATTTTACAATAATATATTTATTGCTAAAATCAAATTAAAAATACATCAAAANCCTTTCGAGGGTACGTAGGCAACCCACCTCGGGTCCAGCTATGATTCTAGTAAAATAATTCTCCTAAACCCTAAACTGAATTTGCCGATCTACGATCTATGTGCGAATTCGGGTTCAACAATTTGTTGTTAAAAATAAATAAAATTCAAAATATCAAGTATAATACAATACAAAAAATGTTATTGATCCATATAATTAATTTTCATAATTTTAGTTTTTATCAATTTCTATAATTTTAGCTTTAACTCTCGTTGCGTTAGTACGTTAGTCTTTATAATGTTTTCAATTTATATATATATATATATACAAAACCGGACATAGAAAACTCATAACACATCAAAAACTTAGCGTAACTATTGTTGAGTGCGGTTTTCAATTTTCCTTTACAAAAATTGAACCCCACTTTTACTATTCATGTTTTAATTAAAAAACGAAAACTACATCGCACTATGTTAAAATTTTATTGATTTGTAACTTATATTTTGAAGTACATTGTGTTTTGAGAAAACACTTAAAACATTCATAGCCTAAATACTCGCACAATTTTTCTTTGGCATATAAACGTCTAAAAGTGAGTGCCACACCTACGGAGACGCATGGAAAAATTTTGACAGCCAGCGCTACCAAACTTTGAGGGAATCTTATTACGAAGCTCGGACTAAGAAGCTTGAGATCAAAGGTTTGCCGGAAGATGAAATGGCAGCTCATGGCTCCAATGTCACAATCGGGTGAAAATGACAGTGAATGGAAATTAGGAATTTACAAAATAATAATATTTACACTACGTATATTAAGGAATTTTTTATACATGGACAAAACAAAAAAAAAAGGAAGTTTTATACAAAGTTGTTGTAAATAAATTTACAAACACGCGCGGAAGGATTAGCGCGTGAAGATTATAGAGTTTCCAGGAGAAGACTCTTTTCTACGCAGAGATGTAGAGAGTTAACACAGATCTCCACGGGAGATGCAGAACCCTAACTCCTCTATGATGGATCCAGACTCCGCACCCAAACGATACACTCCACCTAACCAAAGGTAGTAATCTCTCCTTCCTTTTCCACTGATTTTGTGTTTTTTTTTCTCGGTTTCCTTTGAGATTTCTTCTCTGCCTCGTAGGAACCGTTCTTCGAACCGGAGGAGATCAAGAGGTTCGTAGCTTCTCTCTATTCTTTGCTTCTATTGATCTGATTCTTTGGGGTTACAGCTTAGACTAGCGAATTTAGAGGAAGAGAGCTAATCTCATCTCATTGTAGAGACACTGGTCCACTTGCTAGCATGTGAAATCTGTAAGCTGATGCTTTGTGATTCAAATTTCGCAGTCACTGTTTTGAAAAATCCGGAGACAATTTCATTCTCTTGCATGAAAAAAAAGAAACCCTTTCAACCATTGTTTAGCAATTAATAGAAAAGCTTCAACCTTTTTTGCTATTGTTATAAGGCATGTGTGTGTGTAGTTGTTTTCTTGGCTAAAGTAAAAGTAAATGAAGATAAATTGGATCAAACAGGAAGCTCCCAGAGCAACGAGGGGGAGAAAAGTCAGCCTGTTGCGGCTGGTTTCCACAAGGAAAACAGGATTATATCTCTAGAGGGTTGCTCTAGGAGTGAAGCTTATCAGCTTCTGAGTGATCGTATGTATTCCAAATCTAGTCTTTAATCATTTTGTGGCTTCTGTTCATTCTCACTGTCTGCTACTTCTCCCATTGCTTTTACATCCATATCTTTCACTTTGATGACTGGACTAAATAGAAGCCTATATGAGCTAAGTGTACTATTTATGTGCCTCTTGTAGAAGTTCCACACTGGAACCTTTGAATTGAGTTCTAGCCCTTTATGTACTATGGTGAATATAGTATAAACATTATGAGCCAGGACACTGATTAGAGTCACATTGAATACTTTTGCCACATAAGCATGTGAATTGTGAGTGGGATCAACTTAAATAGAAGGGACTTGAGATGTGGGAAGGGGTTGAGTAATTGGGTGTGGTTTGGGACCTTGAGAGACTTGGGGGAGTTAGTGTGCTCTAGAACTCATCCCTGGTTATGATTTCTTTGAGTTAGGTTTTTAAAATTGTTCTTTGGTTCGGTTTCAGTAAATAATAAAGGAAGGTTCAGTGTCTGGTCCTAGCAGAGTTCTAGTATAATCCTTTGGGAAAGTACTTGCTGTGTGTGTGCGTGTCACATTTGCAATTACTATTCTGATTGTAGGTTGGGCAGCTGCAATGCATCTATACAATGACCCTACTGTTGACTTGTCTGGTGAGTTTAAGACTCTTAAGGAAAATTGTTTTATATCAAGCTTAAATCTTTCTGATTGTCTGGTAATATGATCAATTGCTTCCCACCTTGATCGTGTATATATGTCTAATTTTACAGAAAGACCGATGATGTATTATGGTGGGGATGTGTGGGGTAAACTGCCTCAAAAGGTGAAACCGGTATCACATCCTTTTGTATGCTTTTAATGTGTGTATTCGCCCTTGTCATTTGTTGAGCGGGACAAAACCATTACAGATACTGGCTTCAGCAAACAACACATTACCTTCACCAATGTTGCCAACTGATTACAGAACCGAACACCGTCGAGGATTGGCTGATTCCAAGGTCGTCAAGTTCTAACTATTGAACGTTTTTTTGGCGTGGGGTGGAAGCACATTGCCATGTTCAAATTTCTCCAGATGGTAAAAGCAAGATGGCGATGACATTTTGTAGGGTAAAAAGATGACTTGTCTCCGAGTCTCTCTCACTCATGGGTATTTTTTACTGGTCCGTAAAAGTGTGAAGTTCAAACCAGAACCAGAGAACTTACGAAGAGTTTGAGACTTGATGTAATAAGATATCATATATAGCTCTTCCATCTAAAATAATTTTTTTGAAACTTCAGATTGAGGGTTGTCTTGTCGCTCATAAATTTAAGAACGCTATTTAGCCAAACAATATGTACATAATCACATAAAGCATATGGTAAAAGAATATCATAACTAGTTATTACTCTTTTATATTTGCTATTTAGCCAAACAATATGTTTCACCAATGTCTAGCTAAGAGTAATTTTGAATCTTTGATATATATATTTATTTTTGGGATATGTAATTTTGATATTCTTTTAGCCAAATAGGTAACAGTAATTTTGATATTCTTTAATCATATGCATTAACAACTTTAATGCCTGTGGCAAATTGGGCTTTCGTGAGCGAGATATAATTTTATTGGTGAAAACTTACTTTTTGACAAGTTATTTTTCATTTTTGTTCGGCCCAAAATTACTCTTATCTATCTGTTTTTTTTTTTTATTATTCCTGCTGTGTCACCGTCCAGTTAGTTTAATATTCCCCAAGTAAACCTAGCACCCTACCGTAAGCGAATCCTGACCGTTGATTTACATCAGAGGATACACTAGGGTTTTAGTATTTTATATCGCTTTTTCTTGTCATCTCTTCTCGCCTAGGCTCGAAACGATTGTTCGGCGGCCACTGATCTTCCAGCCATGGTGAGTACTCCTTCCTCTGTTCATCATCCTCCGCTTCGAGTTTTCTCCTGTTCCGTTACTGTTCTCTGGACGTATACGAGTTTAAGCTGATTAGTTGGTGCAATTTTCCTTTGTTTTCTCGATTTTGTCAATAAACAAAAGTGTAGTCATTCACACATATGTTGATTTTGAGCTACTTCATTCACCTCTAGCAAATATGGATTCATAGATCTGCGAACCAATTGTTTTAGCATTTCTTGTTTGATTATTAACACGATGTGAATGTTGTATCGATTAGTAATTTATCAGCTTTAAACAGAGCCACATTGGCTTTGATTGATCCTTATTGTTTTTTTAGGTGTTTGTGAAACCCCAAAAGAAGCAGGCTTACTTCAAGAGATATCAAGTGAAGTTCAGGAGAAGGCGTGGTATGTTATATAGACTATACTACGTATCTTCTCTGTTTCTGTTGTAATCCCTACTGAGAAAAATATTGATTATCTCATGGATATGTTTTATTAGACGGCAAGACCGATTATCGCGCAAGGATCCGTCTCATCAATCAGGACAAGAATAAGTATAACACCCCTAAGTATCGCTATGTCGTGAGATTTGTAAGTAATGTTCACTTCTCTGCATTGTTTATCCATGTCAATTCTGTTTTCTGTTGGGACTCGATTTGATTCTTGACTTTTTGCCTTCAACAGACCAACAAGGACATAATTGCTCAAATAGTGTCTGCCACTATCACTGGTGACATTGTTCTTGCATCTGCCTATGCGCATGAGCTGCCTCGTTATGGCCTTAAAGCGGGTCTTACAAATTATGCTGCAGGTTAAGAATTAACCCTTTTAAGTGCTTGATAGGTATCTCTCATTGTTTTTTACAATGTTACCTGTATGGTCATGAATCTCATTATGCTTTTTTCCAGCTTATTGTACTGGTCTCCTTTTGGCTCGTCGTGTCCTTAAGATGCTTGAGATGGATGCTGAGTACGAGGGCAATGCTGAGGTACGAGTCATTGAGTGCATATATTATATGTTGCTATTATATTGTTGTGTCTTCCACTACCCTGTCTGGATTAGGGATAACTGATACACCATTTTTAATTATACAGGCCACTGGAGAAGACTACTCTGTCGAGCCGACTGACACCAGAAGGCCATTCCGTGCTCTTCTCGATGTTGGACTTGTCAGGACCACAACTGGAAACCGTGTGTTTGGTGCCCTCAAGGTACTTTTGTAAACATTTATGTTATTCACCTATATATGTCAAAGTTCAGTTTCCCTGTGAGCTTAGACAATCGCATATCTAGATACAGTGATTTCATATCTTAGATGAATCAGTTGTTTTGTTATTGTTGGGGGTTGATGAAGTGAGCGGGGTTTATGTTTTCCTTATATAGGGTGCGTTGGATGGTGGGCTTGACATCCCACACAGTGACAAGCGGTTTGCTGGGTTCAACAAGGAAGGAAAGAACCTTGATGCTGAAATTCACCGGAAATACATTTATGGTGGTCACGTCGCAGATTACATGAGGGTAATTCGGCTTAACATCATTCCTGGATACAGCTGATTTCTCAATTGTTTGTGAGATGTCCTTATCCAATGTCCAATTGTAATACTATGTGCAGCTGTTGATGGAAGATGAGCCAGAGAAATACCAGAGTCATTTCAGCGACTACTTGAAGAAGGATCTTGCACCAGAAAACATGGAAGAGATGTACAAGAATGTACACGCAGCAATTAGGGCTGATCCATCAGTCAAGAAATCTGACAAAGAGGCTCCTAAGGAGCACAAGAGGTAAGTCAGATGGATTCCGTAGAAATAAAGGGCATTGTCTTTATCAAAAGTCTGAAAATTTCTAATTTTGGAAAATGATAATAATAGGTACAACCCGAAGAAACTGACTTATGACGAGAGGAAGGCTAGTCTGATCCAGCGAGTGAAGGCATTGAACTCTGCTGGTGATGGCGGGGATGATGATGAGGACGAGGACGACGAATAAACATGCTTCATCAAAAGATGTCTTTTATGGATTTTATCTTTATTAGTGTCTTAAACATAATCAAGTTGTCTTTTAGTTTGTGTGGTGTTTTGGACGACCACTCTTTGTTTTCAATCAAATTTAAACCTAAACGTCCTCTAGAACCGTGTCAATGAGATGGTTCTAACATATTTCTAACTTACGAGATGAGCTAATTCAAGAGCGAAAAGTCGAAGTCCAATCGTAAAGTTTAGCAATGAAAGCAAAAAAAAAAGAGAAGAGGCCAAACCACTAACAACAACTCCACCGATCGGAACAACTTGGTTCTTTAAGGATTTGAAGCTTACTGATGGTAAATCCCAAAAACATTGATGTTATTGCAGTCTTTTGTCCATGTACTAAAGTGTTCACGATTTACCACTTTTAAATTTAAATTTATACTAGTCTTGGATATAGAGAAAAAACATAGACATTAACCAAAATTAAAATTTTAATTTATAAAAGAAATTATTTGGGTATTTGTTATCTATTCAATTCGGTTCGGTTTTTTGGTTCCAGTATTTTGCCCAGGCGTAAGTAAAATACAGATGGCCTAAATTTTCTGTTTTTCCAGTTCTTGCTGCCCCGACGACGGAGTAAATTGGTACTCTTCTTTCTTTTCCCAAACCCTCAAATATCCTTGTCGTGTGTCGTGTCTCAAACCCTATCGTAGAGATTTTCGAATCTGAATCTTTCGTTTCCGATATCTTTGAACGATTTAGGGCTTTACGTTTCTGATTTTGTTTTGAATTCAGGGTTTCCCATAGTGTTTCTTCTTCCCTCTGATTCAATGCAACTTATGTGCTCTCTCACGCGCCTAAACTTTCAAAATAATTTCTTGAGTTGCAGTTTGCTCATGCTTTATGTTGATTTCTCATTAAACCCATATCGCATTGTTGTTAGATCAAGTTGAATAATTTTCTACCAAGATGGTGAATTTGTTCTTGTCTGAACCCAAGTGGAACTATGATGCCGACAACACTAGCAACATCAATGTGACTTTGCCTCTGTTGAACAAATTGGGCTCTCACATTCAACCATTGGTGACTCTTGGAGCTCGATCAGAAGCTAGACTTTGGCTTTGTAGTGCTCTCTCTAGTATCTCTATATCCCCTAGAAGGCAAGTCGATATTTTCATGAGGTTATTGAGATCAAATCCCAGAAAGATGCAGCTCGTGTCTCAGCTCATGCAATTGATGTTTGAAAAGAGGCCGAGGAAACTTGGATCTGTGTTAGCCAAAAGAAGTTTCTTACTCGAGAAATTCTTTGAAGGTGAAGTCTGGTTGATTTTGCTCCCATTGTTTTTTTTGTTTGTGGTCTTCAAAATCTTATCTTGAGATTTTGCTTCATGTGTTGAGTTTTTGAAATATGCAGGGAATCCGAAGCGTATACTAGAGTGGTTTTCTGAATTTGCTTTTGATGGTGGGTCTGATCACAAAAGAGGTGCAAGAGCATTGGCGCAGTTTGCATTTGCGAACCGGGATATTTGTTGGGAAGAGCTTGAGTGGCGGGGCAAACACGGGCAATCGCCTGCGGTTGTTGCTACAAAGCCTCATTACCTTCTTGATCTGGACGTCCAACGAACCATTGAGAATTTTCTTGACAATGTTCCTGAATTCTGGTCATCCAACGAGTTTGCTGAGTCACTCAAAGATGGTCAGATTCTATTCCTTGACACCAAATTTTTTCTAGATCTCTTTATCCGTTTCATGTACGAAGAAGATATGAATTATATGTGGGATGCTGTAGAGGAGTTTCTTACGGAGGAGTCTTTCTCCTCCTTAACCCAGCATCTCCTTATCACTCTCCAAGAACCTGACTTGTGTCAATTTCTTGAATTGCTTGGCAACTGTTTCAATCCAAGAATTGAATCCTGGGATATTGGTGACTCTTCTTGTTGGCTCGAGGTTGTTCTTTCAAAATATGCTGACACAGAATCTATTGATGAGCTGCTGCTGCTGAATTCTATTATCAGCCAAGGTCGACAGCTACTACGGCTTGTACTTGATGAGAACGTCAATGATGTGGGAGTAATGTTGAAAGAAACCATGGCAGATGTCTGCAGAGGGTTGGAAAACGGCAGTAGCTTTTCTCTACTTTTGAGAGAGCTTTCGAAGATGAAACACAGCGAGGTGATAAAAATACTGGGGTTACTTTCTTGGACTATTCACTTCAGATTATCGGAGGAATGTCAAACGGTAGACTCATGGGAGTCTCTATTTAGAGAAAATGGAATTAAGTTCCGCAGGTCTAGTGACCACTCGTTGCTAATTCACAACGGATTCTCTGAAGAAAGCGAATCTGACTCGGATGGTAGAAGCCGTGTGTCTAGAAAGAGGCACAAGAACGGGAAGAAGAAGAAGAGGAAGAAGAAAAAGAAGAGAGCTATTGATGATGATGATCTCATTGATGATGAGCTTTTAGGTCTGCATCAAATAAGTCGAAGTTGGTTGCTATCTACTGATGGGTTTTCTGCAACATGGACCAGTGTGAGTTTCGTGTTCTTGTTTGTTTATTTTTGTTCTTTTTCTTAAATGTGTTCTTTTCATCTGAGATGGTTTTTCAGGTGGATTTACCGGAATACATGGCAAGATATTGTTTGTCCACATGGCTGAAGTGGTTACTAGCCAGACAAAAATGATTCACAATTCAAGAGGACAAAGTGGTAAGGTTACTGCTTACAATCTTAACTTGTGTGCGTAATCTTGTACTCAACAAAAGAGATTTCAAAGATGATCAAGCTAAATCGTTTCTACTTGCTTTTGTTACAGACTTGTATGCAACAAGGAAATAGCTCAAGAGAAGAGATATGAAACTGAATCATGCTTGAGCTCTCAGTAAAGTGTAACTTGTGGGTTATATTATTTAGCCAGCTATTCTTTTGCGCACATCTTCATCACGTGATTCCTTTTAAGAGAGAGAGGGCAGTTCATTTATATCAATGATAGTTATTCCAATTTGTAACGGATGATTTGAAGAGTAAATATTTATTAATATTTCAAAGAATTCTAAACATTCCGAAAAGAATGTTAAAAAAAAAAAATTGAAATCGTTAACAAACCGTTATAAAAATAATTCTAATTCATTGTTGCATTTTTCATAGATAATTTGTGTTCAAATGCGTGTTTCAAATATCAGTTTTATTGGTAACCAATGAAACCTTTTTTTGTTTTGTGTGTTAAAATGTACCCAATAAAACCCAAAATCTTGAAGATTAGAGCTTCCGTTCCCCAACCTATCAAATAGATGCTTCTTGGATCGATCATGGACCGGTTATTAAAATAGGATAGTGTTTTAAGGACAACATAAAATTTGAAATTTTTGGACAGCAAGAATGTCATAGAAGTCTATCGACCCTACACACTGAGATAGATAGTTTTCTTTGGGCTATGACATGTTTAAGAGAAAGACAATTTTATTCGACGTACTTTGAGATTGATTGTTTGGACTTGATGAGCATGATCGAGAATCCGGCGGATTAACCAGCTTTTATGTTGGAACTAGACTCCTTCAATATTCTGAGAAGACCTTCAAAGACCGCCGATACTCTTGCAAAAAAAGTTCTATGAGACTTTTTATTTTTTCATGTAGATTATACTATACCAAACCAGTTGATGATGCTCCACATAACATTTCTCATGACCACATATTATAGTTGACAAAAAAAAAAAAACTTTTGCTCCCAAAGAAATGGGCTTTTGAATATGTTTAAAATGACAGATAGATCTGTACAACTCGTTGATGTTTTCCATAAAAAAGAAATAAAGTGAGCAATAGAGAGGATGGTGCAGAAAAAGTCAAAAAAAAAAAGATTCTTTTGAAAGACGGGTAACTTCAGAGTTCAAGTAATTATTGCATATCTTATACAGTATTTTCCTGGATTCACTAAATAATAGTATTTTGAATAGCAGATTCAAAATTGTTTTTAGGTCAAAATTAATATAGCAACGGACTCTACATTTACTATATCTACTAGCTAGAGCCAGACATACGAGCCTTCTAGTAAAAAATTGTCACGTAACATAACTACATATACATGTCAGGCCTTTAAAAAAAAAAGTTTTAAAATGTAACCTTCTTTTTAACATAAAAAGGATTCAATTAATCAAGAAATGCATCACAGTGACGTCTCCAGCAGCATTTTTCATGCTTGTAAATTTATGTACTTGCTAGCTAGTAGACCGATTCCCATTAATACTGGTAGAAAGCAACCAACGAAATCAAATACCAAAATTCTTTAACAAGCAACCGTAAATTGCTCATTTTATTTTTTAACTATTTACAATCGGCATAAATAATTCTCAACTATCATGATTGTAAAATGTAAAACAATTCTCTAACTCAACGTTGACCACGCAAAATTAGGATTAATATAGTCAATCGTTCACTGAGTAAACGGAGGACGTTATAATTAAATCTCGTTGACTTTTTATGAATCTAGTTTCGCAAAGTCAACGTAAACTTGAGGAATTAATTTACCAATTTCAAAGTTGAAGAATTTATCTGTAAAATTATAAAACTTGAGGAATTGGAAATTATCTGTAAAATTAAAAAACTTGAAGAATTTATCTGTAAAATTATAAAACTTGAGGAATTTCAAAGTTTTTCTTGACTTGGACCACCATTTTCATTAGACTATAGCTATATATAGTTTATTTGATTTTTTTTTCACATTCAATAGTTCTTAGTACCATGTAATAATTCTTATTATTGTTATGAATAAACTTTAACAATTATGTGTATATTTTTAAAATCCAGATCATTTAATTCCTCAAGTTTTCTAATTTTACATATTAATTCTTCAATTTTTAAGTTGACAAATTAATTCCTCGAGTTTACGTTGACTTTGCAAAATATGACTCATAAAACGTCAACGAGATTTATGTAACGTCCTCCGTTTACTCAGTTAACAGTTGACTATATTAATTCCAATTTTGCGTGATCAACTTTGAGTTGAGAAATTGTTTTACAATCACGGTAGTTGGAAATGATTTATGTCAATTGCAAATAGTCAGAAATAAAATAAGCAATTTCTCGACAAACAACTTATGTAATTTTAGATTTTGGTGTTGAGGTACAACAGTTATTTTATTTTTAGTCCTACAGAGCCCTTTAAATTACTATGATGCACTTTTTTAACACTACTAAACTATATTAATATCTATGTTTTTTGTTGTTGTAATATTAAATTTAACCCATCACGGGCAATTGCAACTTGGGTAAAAGTAAAATGGCTACAGTGTATTATTTCTTCTCATACAGGTCCCAAGGAAGGAAGGACAGCCATAATAGAGCCATTAACTTCTCTCCTCTAGTTGTGTGTTGTGTGTGTAAGTGTGAAACAGAGACTTTGCAGAAACCCAGAAGAATGCAGACCTTTTGTTTGTTCTCCATCTTCTTCCTGCTATCCTGCGCACCATCCCCTCTATCCTGCGCATCCTCCCTCACTCTCGGCCGTCGTCACCTCTACGACGACGCAGCAGCTCTACCTACTCCTCTTTCCCCCATAAGTCCTCCTTTCTTCCCTCTCGAGTCCTCCTCTCCTCCTCCGCCGCCTCCGCCTCCGACCACCTTCTCCGTCTTCCCCACTTTCCCGGCTAACATCTCTGCCCTCGTCCTTCCCCGTTCTCCTAAACCACATTCCACTTCCCCTACACTTCTTGTCCCGGCTATCTCCGCCGTGCTCGTCGTCGCCACAGCCATCGGCGTCGCTTTGTTTCTCTACGGCCGGTGGCGAGGACAAAACCGTCATTTCAACAAGGACACTACTTGTACTAGTACTACTACTAGTAGCCATGGATATGATGAATCAAGACACATTACCACCAACAACTTCTCTGTGGCTGCTACTACCTCTACCTTGGAGGTTTTTAATCTCGGTGCTGAGGAACCTGACCGTGTTATAACGAGTTTTGTGAAGCCTGAGTCGCCGGAGATACGGCCGCTCCCACCGTTGCCTCCTCGTAGTTTCCACCACAACTATGAAACTGATTTTCACTCTGAGCAAAACGACGAAGAAGAAGACGAGTTCTTCTCACCTCTGGCTTCTTTGGCTGGTTCCGAGAACTCAAGTCCATCCCGTTCTGGGTTCGAGCCGGAAGGTCAAGGTCCGTGCAGCACTTGCTCCTCTTCCTCTGGTTGGGTTTCTCCGGCTAGGTCATTCTCCATCACCATGTCTCCGGTTCAACAGCGCTCAAACCCTAGATTCTCAGACGTCTCTTCTGATCAAAACCTTCACTCTCCGTCGCCGGAGAGGCTACGAGTAAGGAACAACAACGGAAATGGGTCGTCTTCTCTAAGAATGTTTAGCTTCTGGAATCATAATTTGGGGTTTCCTCGTATTTCCTCTGCATCTACCTCACCGGACAGGGGAGGTACCATAAGAACGCCGCTTTCTTCTCTCTACTCTTCAGTTTCCACTTCCCCCGATGGGTTTTTCCGGAAATTTCTGGATAGTTCGCCGCCGATTTGGAACGACTTTAGTCGGAATGTGAAGTCAGTATTGCTCTCCTCTGATTCCACTTCGTCAAGAAGAGATTTTGTTAACATTGGTGAATCTTCTTCTCGAATTTTGAATCAACAGAGCCATGTAGAAGCAGCAGCTCCTCCTCCTCCTCCGACGAGACCACCTCCTCTTGTCCCACCGTCACAGTCTTTTGTGGTTCATAATGATGGAAAAAAACCATCTTTCTCGGAGCTACCTCCGAAACAGCTCCATTGGGATAAACCCCGACAAAGTTCTTGTCAGAAAACTGCTTGGGATTGTCTTAGATCGAGCTCTTTCAAGTAAGAGAAGTGAAAGATTGTCTTTCTTTTTTTTCTCTCTTTGCGTCTGTTTTCCTGATAAGAGTTTATTGAAGTTTGTTTCTGTGACTGTGTGTGGGCAGATTGAACAAAGAGATGGTAGAGACTCTGTTCATTGCAAACTCTTCAAACCCAAACATAAAACAGAGAGGTCTAAGCTATGATCTTCCGATCCAAAATCAAGAAAGCAAAGTTTTAGATCCGAGAAAGGCTCACAATATTGCCACTCTGCTTCAACGACTTAACTTAACCACAAAGGATGTTTGCAAAGCTCTTCTTGAAGGTAATCACCAGTTTTTTTTTTTTTTTTTTAATTTATTGCCATTCCTTTTTGTAATGTTATTGATTTGTATTCTTCGAGTTATCGATTCAGGTGACTATGATGCACTTGGAGCTGAACTTCTTGAGTGTTTATTGAGATTGGCACCTAGTAAAGAAGAAGAGATGAAGTTGAAGAGCTATAGGGATGATTCAGTGATCGTCAAGCTTGGTCCAGCTGAGAGGTTTCTTAAGGAATTGCTTCATGTGCCTTTCGTGTTCAAACGGGTTGATGCATTGCTCTCTCTGGCTACTTTTCACTTCGAGATCAAACACCTCAAAAGGTCATTCGGTGTTGTACAGGTAAATATTGATGCTGAAGATAGCAGATTTACATATGTGCGTCTGATGTTGTAAACTTGTGTCTTATAAGCCTATCTGCTTTTGCAGGCTGCTTGTGAAGAACTAAGGAATAATAGAATGTTCTCGAGACTTTTGGTAACTATACTGAGTCTAGGAAACAAGATGAATGTTAGAACAAACCGCTGCGCCGATGCCCACGGCTTCAAACTTGACATGCTCCTAGAGCTCGTTGAGGTCAAGGGATTAGATGGAAGAAGCAGTCTCTTGCATTTCGTTGTTCAGGAAATGATAAAATCAAAAGGCACTGTGAAAGCTTTAGACGGCATCAGAAATCTGAATTCAGAGCTGGCCAATGTCAAGAAATCGGCAGACATTGAGTTTGGTGTTCTAAGAAGCGATGTCTCGGAGCTTTATCAAGGAGTCAAGAACATCGAGGAGCTTCTGCTACTGAGTAAGGAGAGTGGAGCTAGCGGAGATCAATGGCTGAAGTTCAGGGCGAGGATGGCCCGATTCTTGGAAACTGCTGCAGAGGAGATTGTGACGATGAAAACACAAGAAAGTTCAACGCTCTCTGCATTGGAGGAGGTCACAGAGCAATTCGATGGAGATTCTTCCAAGGAAGGTCACACATTGAGGATTTTCATGATTGTGAGAGACTTCCTGTCCATGCTAGACAAACTATGTAACGAAATGGGAGACCAATTCCCATCGTAAGATTCTAAATGTAATGAAGTTGATCAACAAACTTGCTGATTAGGAGGAAGCCTTCATTTTTATGTTATCTCGAGAATGAGATGGCTATAAAATCAAGGGATCTTTAATTAGTGTTAGATTTTTAAGAAATTTCTTATTGTAATTTTTCAACTTGAAATCCTTCTCCCAGGACAGAAGCCTAGATTTGGTGTGTTTTCTTCTGGTAATTACCCCATCTAGTTCAAATTCTTGTCTCGTGCAGCATTGGATCTTTTTGTCTGATTCTTTCTTTTGTTCTTCCATTTGCTTTTTGCCAGTGGCACCCAATAGGGTAATGTGTTTCCCGTTTGACATCCACAAATCAATGAGTAAGCCAAATCTTGGATTATATTAGCCAGAGGATAGGAGCTGATAAGCAAAGTCTTTTTATAAATTATAGCACAAACACGTAGAATTATGCCTACACTTGTTTGCTTGAGTTCAAAGCTTCTGCATCCATGCGCTCGAGGATATGACGAGCTTCTTCCTCTGTGGCAGGAACTACATTTCGAAGCTTAAACCCATTGTTTCTGGCCTTTGCCTCTGGCCGTACAGTGAACTTGAAGTAGAATGTATTTGAAACCTATATCATATGCAACAGAGAATGAGACCTCAAGCTGACATAATGAACTTCAAATTTGATATGGTTGGAGAGATTGGCATGAAGATGCATCTTTTCTAAGGAACCAGTGGCAAGTTTCAACTTGAAACGATGTTTTAAGAAATCTCCCATCGTTAAGTTAGGATTTTACCTCACTAGAACGAATCTCTGGACTTGTAACATGGGCAACAACTTCAATACTGATGAGCGGACAATCCAGTTTATCCAGTTGAGTGTAAAGCACACAGGATTTGAAACGTAAGAAGTCCCCGACGTCCACCTGTTGTCATACAAGTCCATTCAGGATTAGTTATATACGGAAGGAGAGCATGAACAAGAATTAAGAGGATAGTAAGAAGTGATTTGGATACAGACTGGTCTTAGGAAATCGACGTGATCAACTTCTAAGAAGTAGGGCACTAGACCCGCAAAAGTATAAGCTGTGGAGAAGGCCAACTCAAATGCTCTGTGCATCAAAAACCCTCCAAAGATCCTGCCATGGATGTTCCTCTGCTGCGGTTGGCATATTAGCGAATTCTCAAGACGGGTATCTTTCAGAAGAATGCTGTTTCTGTCTGCAAGAGCTGGCATGTCAGAGAAGATCCTTCCTTCAGCCAACAAAGCCTCAAGTTTCTTATACTCCTTGTGATCGAATTCCTTTCTCTCACCTCCCCTCTTCTTCTTCCTCAAGTTATTCCTAGCCTCGGCTTCCTCAAATAGAAGCTTTTCGAGGTCGGTTTCTGGAGAAAGCCGGTTGATAGGAGCAGCCTTACCAGTCTTAGAGTCACGTGCCACAAAAATAAAGTTGGCAGTTAGCGCAACTGAATCTGAAGAAGCATTGACGCCTTCTAAAAGCAACAAAACAGAAGCAAGTGTAAACTTTTAGAGTTTCAGGACATGGTTGTAATTGAATTTGTAGAGAATATGCACATACCGAGCTTGGGTTGCATAACTTCGAGTTGAATCTCGATAGATGAGCGGCCAACCCAAATGACAGAAGCAACAATCTTGAGATCAATGTCGACACTAATGGGCTTCTTCAAGACGATCTTATGAACAGAAGCTGTAACCAGCAACAGTGGCCTGGTTGTGCTATCATCATCAGAACAGTGCTGAATCACAAATGTAGACACTAATATTCAGATTGTGGTAAATTGACGATAAGATCACTAACCCAAGTTAAAACCTAAGTGATCAGATTTCACCAATCTATAGAATACTAATTTGTTCATCCAAAATTGCATCAAAATCCTTATTGCGATGGGAGCAATACCATGGTAATGAGATCAAAAGCCTCAAACATACCTTGACGGAGATAGTGCCGGCTAAAGCATCGAGGTCTTCGAGCAAAATTCCGATGCGGACCTCGTTCC
Source organism: Eutrema yunnanense (assembly GCA_002933935.1). Taxonomy (NCBI): domain Eukaryota; kingdom Viridiplantae; phylum Streptophyta; class Magnoliopsida; order Brassicales; family Brassicaceae; genus Eutrema; species Eutrema yunnanense. The sequence continues at coordinate 545,110 of PKML01043616.1, read as the reverse complement.
AGGGATCCCTGTACTGCTCGCGGAGAATGTAATCAGTGGAGAAAGGGTAGAAAATCTTGGTTCGGCTATGCGAGGGCGTCCTGGTGAGGAGCTCGCTCTGAGGAGGCGCGTCTTTTGGAGGGTCGAGAAGTGACTCGAAGATCTTAGACCTGGCCTCCCAGAGAGCGATGGTGACCGGCGAGTGGTACATACCGGGCCACAAACTAAGGGGTTTCCGGGTTGAATCAGTGACGGAGGACGCCGGAGTAACGTCAAACGGCGAGGCAAAGGTGGAGACTACGGGGATGGATTTCGGGGAATTCGAATCCATTTTTTCCCCAAATTTATAAAATGGAATTGGACGAAGAAGGAAGCGAGAAGCGAGGAGCGAGAAGCTTTCTCTCGATTTTGAGAATGGGCAAGTCTGAAGAGAAGCCGGTGAATCATTCAAAGGGCGGCCATTGGTCCCTTGACTTTGGAGCTTCGACTGTTCCTCTTTGACATGCACTTTCGTGTTTTATAAGCGGATGGAACATTTCTTTTGCTTCTTACCTTTCTTTCTTTTTTTTATTAGTTGGCGACTATCCTATGAATGTGTGTTCTTGTTAACTTATCGGAGAAGATGGATTGTATCTACTGTTTTTAGCATAAGAAATAACCAAGGGACATTTCTTTTTTCTTTTTTTTGAACATTGTTTAGGGTTCATTAAAAAAGGATCTGTTAGGGTTCATGATGCTAATACGAATCCGTTAAACAATATTACGAAAATGTATGTAAATATTTTCAACCAAATCGATTCGTGCTTCAAAAAATTTGAAAAAAACAGCAAAGATGCACCAAACCAGTGACTGTACTGAAACACCCAAAGCTCAGTGAAGTAATAAGAGAGTGTGCATCTAACAATATTTCATATTACAACCACACCATCGACGAGCAGAAACCAAAACTAAAATAAAAACAATACTTATATATATCTTGGGACTGCTAGGACTAAAGATGTTCGTTTCAGAAGTCTTACCCTTCCTCTTGATCAGCGAACTATGAGCTCTTCGATGAAATCCGCATCTCCTGATTCAGAGGGAACTAAGATATCATCATCGGTGGTGAAGTTGTAGCTCTCTCCAATGGCCCTCAGAAACTGGTACACTTCAAACATTGTAGGCCGCTGCTTTGCTACTTCCGGTAGAACGCAGTTGCATGCTACTTTGAGCACTTTGAAGATCTCATCATCCACGCCTTTCCCAACTAAGGACCTGTCAATCGCTTCCTGCAGTTTTGATTCCCTCGATAGCTTTTTAATCCATTCCACAAGGTTACCCTTGAAGCTTTCTTCCTCGGCTTCTTCAGATCCTCTTGTCACACTCGTTGCTTTTTGGCCTGTTACTAGCTCTAGAAGCACAACCCCGAAGCTGTAGACGTCTCCTTTTGGAGTTGCCACCATGGTTCTTGAATACTCGGGAGCAACATAACCGAAATCCCCAAATTCCCCATTGACGAATGTGCTTAAGTGGGTATCAATTGGGTTCATCAGCCTAGCTAGACCGAAATCCGAGATCTTGGGCTCGGAATCTGCAGTCAACAATATGCATTTCGAGCTTATGTTGCGATGGATGATTCTCGGGTTGCAGCTGTGATGAAGCCACGCCAATCCTTTTGCCGCCCCAATCGCGATTTTCAGCCTTGAAGGCCAATCCATGGCCTTGGAGGATTCTTCATCTGCGGGATGTAGCTGATCATAAAGGTAACCGTTTGGCATGTACTCGTATATCAGAAGCCTCTCCTTATTCGCAATACAATATCCCAAGAGAGGGACCAAGTTTCTGTGTTTTACAGATCCCAAAGTCTTCATCTCTGAATCAAACTCTTTTTCAGAACGCTGAGAATCCTGCAACCTCTTTATCATAAGCGGAGTCCCGTCTTCAAGCACTCCTTTGTACATAGTTCCTGTTCTTCCTTTTCCAATGATGTTATCTTTCTTGAATTCCTCTGTTGCCTTCATAAGGTCGCTTAATTTCATATTTGAAACCGACTTCTTAAACATGAGAACCTGAAAACTCACAAACACCAAACATATATCATAAATTCAGAACACATATCAAAATAGTATGCGTAGTCAAGGAGGTTTTTACCTTAACGCCTTTCTGTGCTTTCAAGCACTTTGCCCATCTGTTTTCTTCAGGATCATCCTTCATCTTCTTCCGAAAAACAGCCATTCTACGGAAGTAGAAGAACAAAACAATCCCAACGACTAATGCGGCCACAGTCAACCCACCAACTGCCGCTATAACAATAACTTTACCACGAGAGCCAGAAGAAGCCTTGCATGGATCCAGAGGCTTACCACACAAATCCAGGTTATTATCAAAGTCACCTGGTCCCATTTTCAAGGTGGTTTCGTTGAAAGTTGGGATAGGACCACTGAGACGATTGTTGGCCACGGAGAGCCTAGTGAGCCGTCCGAGTCGCACTAGCTCGGGAGGAAGATGACCTGTGAACTGGTTTTGCTGAAGCATAAGAGTGTTCAAAAAGGTAATGTTTGAGATCATGACAGGGATTTCACCAGAGAATCGATTGTTGGAGAGGTCCAGAGTTGTAACAAGTGGGATCAAGGAGGAAATGTTGGATGGTAAAGTTCCAGAGAAGTTGTTTCGAGAAAGATCTAGACCTGTCAAATCAGAACATTGCTTAATCCCAAGAGGAAACTCTCCTATGAGACCATAACCAGAGAGCTTGATGCTCAAAACCCTATTCTCATCGTCATGCCAGCAAGTCACACCACTGAACTTGCAGATATAGCCTGGAGTCTTGTTGCCAAATACCCAACTCGATAAATATCCATCTGGATCCTTAACTTGCGCATATATGGACTTCAAGCAGTCTACGTTGGCCTCATTTGCATCGATCGAGCTAGACAGAAGCAGCAACCAGAGACAATTCCAGAGAAAAATTGCAAAAACTAACCTACTAACCATCATCATATCCCTCAAAATTCACAAAAGGGTAAAATCGCTAGAAGCGGCTATAAACTAGAGAACAAAAAATCTAGGGTTCCCTCCGATGAGCATCAAAAACCCTGGAAGCAAAATCACGAAAGCAGAAATTATAAAACAGCAACTGGAAAATTCGCCACAGAAACAAGAAGATAAGCGATCTTAAAATGAGTTGACTTTAAAAAAAAAATCTTGACTCACGAATGAAAATCACAAGTACAAAACGGGAGCTTTGGTCTTCGTCGTGCTGCTCCTGTTCATATGTGTGTTGAGCAGAATGAAGAAGACGAAGAAGAAGAAATTCGCATCTGGTGTTCAGTGTTTATGAAAGAAGTAAGAAAAAGCGTGAATGATGATGAAAGGACTCTCCTTTGATTACAAAATACAATAAAGAGAGAGAGTTGACTCGTCTGTCTGGTGTGTCGTTGACTCAGACTTTGGATCAGTTTTGTGGAAAGATTCAAACTTTCGTGAAGAATGGGGGACGAAGAAAATCCGATGAGAACGCAAAACCCAATCGGTCGGTCTTTGCGCGTTAAATGTTTCTTTCTTTTGCTTTTGACTTTTCAACGTCATTCGGATGGACAAAACAAATTATCTTCCATTTTGGCTTTTTATATCCGATTAAACAATTCTGGATATTTGCAAATTGTTTCCACCAAAACTACTAGTAGTCAAATATGATTATCCATAACAATTATAGCAATTCACTATGATCTGTGTAGATCCATGTATTGCAAAAAGAGATATTCGTTGTAGAAGCATATATGTAATAGAGTTTGTTTCTCGTTTATCGCATGTAAACAAAAATATATATATAATATATATTTATGCTAATTGATAAAGTAGAAGTATCATGAGACAGCAAGATAAGAAATGCTTGATTTAGTGTGTTTTTGTCACCTTTATTTGGTCAACATTTATTTGGAATGAGCTTCACGACTCGGCCCTGACATTCGAAGGGCTCCAAACCCAATTAATGTTTGTGGCATCTTTTTATCAATTTTTATATTAAAAAGGGGCATTTTTTTGTACCATTACACTATGTGTGGATAAAATATCCGAATCTGAAAAACCTAACCGAATCCGAACTGAAAAAGAAGAACCGAATCCGAACCGGAACCGATAAAATACCCGAACGAATCTTAGATTCATATATTCGAAGAACTGAACATGAACCGAACCGAGAACCGAATGGATACTCGAACTACAATTATATACCCAAAATATTAATTATATTTAGATTTGATAACCCAAAATTACAATTATAAATCCGAAGATATTAATTATTTTTATACCAAAATGATTGAGAGACCCAAAATAATCAAAATATATAAAGTTTTTAGTTATATTTGTTAAATTTTGATCAAATTTTATTTAAATTTAACCAATTTTCATTTTATTTTTATGATTTTTTGGGTATCCGAAACCGAACCGAACCGAACCCGAACCGAAATTCTAAAATACATGAATGGATAATAGATCCTAAACTCGAAAACCCGAATGGATCCGAACCAAACCCGATCGGATATCTGAACGCCCATGAATACATTACACTAAGGAAATTATACACAAGATTGACCTCCATACACAAGATTGAGTCTCTTGCAAAAAGAACTCGAGCACGAAATTTTTTATTTTTCCATGTAAATCATACGGAACTTGTAAAGATTAATAACTTTTTCGGCTAAACTTGATTTAATAAAGGGTCCCTTTAATAAAACTATTTGAATACCCGCATATACACACGAATTTCTTTTATTAAAATAGATATTTGGTGTGCCAAATTAGTTAATAGTAACAAATTTTAATCATTCCCGTTACATGAAGTTGTATACGCATATTTCTTTATTAAAATATATATATGGTCTGACATATTAGTTAATAGTAACATATTTTAATCATTCCCGTTACATAGAATTGAATTTTGGTAAGAAAGTTTGTTATTTTCTCTGAATATTAAGTTGCTTAGTACTACCCAAATCCCTATGATCACTCATGTATTTGTCTTTTCACAAATTTTTCGTTGATATAACGTTTAATTTTAAGTCTATTGGTTTATAGAACTGAAAACATAGGTGAGAACTACTACAATATCAAATGAGAATTGAGAATAATTTACTACACTCATCCGCTATCCTCAAAATTTTATCTATCAAAATTATGGTGCTTTCTTTTTGTCAAGCTCTAGTTAGTCTCGTCGTAAATACTCATATATGAACAAAATGGTAACATTTTTAATATGTTTCTCGGGCAAACTGATTTTTGATACATATATGCAGAAGTTAAATTTATTTATAATATTATTATTCTCTCGATTTCTCTGTTGGTCTCCTTTATCATAAAGACGTAACTCTCGCTCTTTCATAAGAACAGTTATGTTTTGATTTGTATATAAATTCTTTTGCCATCTTAAATTTACAATTCTTGCAATCCTACCTCATTTCACCCCTCTAGTTGGAACAACAAACCTTTCTTCAAAATATGTTTAAAACTTTTGTAAATTAAGTAGCACCGCAAATTAATCAGTCCTATTTACGGTTTTGAATTTAGAAAAATGGTTTGAAAAACATATAGATTTCTCTGAGTTAAACTAATAATTCTCAAACCAATTAAAAAAAAATATTTGAACTGAATTATATTGAAAAGCTACCTGATTTATCGGAAATAAGAAATATTAATGTCATTTGACAATTAGAAAGTTGTTTTTTTATCTTCATCTTTCTTCGATTTGATTCTTATGCCTTCGGTTTTTAATTTTTCTGTCTTCGGTCTTCATTTCTTTAATTTTAGCTTTATGGTCAAATTAGAACAAAGAATATCCCACCAATCCACTATATTTTAATAAGTTTTGAAGTCTCACAAAAAAATTATCAAAAAACATTCATCAATCATAACCCGATCAATCCACTCTATCTAATTTATCAGCCAAGTTAAACTTGCATACCTCTGTCATTATCATTAAATCTTATTTTGTCGTCTATATAGTTTATGTAATTCTTATATTTTTTGAACAAATTTATGTAAGTTAAATTTAAATGTTATGAAAATTTAATTTAATTTTTTTTTTTGAAATGTTATATTAATTGATTAATAAAATGAATTTGTACAAGAGTTCAAAGATATTGTGATTATGCGGAAATTTAAGTTCTGTTAACAAAAAAAAAAAAAAACTTCTGATTTTTAATATTTTGGAAAATGTGTCAAAATTAAAATGTTTATTTTTTTATTAATTTTCAAAGCTGATGTGTCATGGAGAGGAGTGATGATGTGTCATCCTCTTGTGAGACTCACTCACTCTTTATATA
>PKML01043616.1:507493-537772 GCA_002933935.1 Eutrema yunnanense | reverse complement strand
TTTGGGTAAACGGTTTAACTTAATCGTAAACCGGTTTAGTTGTCGATTTGACGGTAATCGTTAGGATTTAACGTCATTGGGTAAAAAAACATGATTGAAACTTTAAATGGGGAAATGACCATACAAATTTTTTAGATGGGGGAAAATCATGAGTTGCAAGTTCCATGTGGTTTCCCCCAAAAATCAAAGTTTCGATGGGGCTACAACCAGAGCACCCTATTTCTTCCTATGATGATGGGAGACCCGACCACCTCTTAATTAGCATGGAAGAACCCTACCGAGAATTGCTAAGGTCGCCGAGTTGATTGACAAGATGTTTTTCAAATTTTAAGAGGAAAAATATACTATATTTTTATCTTTGTTAAGTTAAACCATCATCATTACACACACAAAAATAACATAGAGGGTGAAGATACCAATTCATGGGAATAGAAAATAAAGGGTAAAGAGTAAATTACAAGGAAGTCAAGTTCAGACAAACTCACGTGACGAAGCTTTTGAAAACCTTTTAACGGACTCGAACCACTCCGTTTGTCTTGTCGAGCCGGATGGTGGAGAACGAGCCACCACACCACACCGCTCTCTCTCTTTCTCTCACGTGCCTCCACTTATCTTAGTGTAAAAAAACAAAGCCAACGAAGAAAGTGTCTGTTATAAATCATTTTGCTTTTGCCTCCCTTCAACTTTCCTCTTTCCTTCCTCGCTGCCTTTAGGGATTTCACTTTCCTCTTCTCTCGCCTACCCGAAATTTCTCGATCGCTCAAGATGGATCCACCATCTTCCGGTGCTTCTTGAAGATTTCTCATCTCTTCTTTTAGGGATTACTTCGTCTGATTTTCTGGGTAAACTTGTTTTCTCTAGAGCTGTATTATTGTCTTTTTTGCTTGCTCCTTTTTCGTGTTCGTTTTGCATCTACTGTAGCTAGGGTTTACTGATTTTGTCCAAGAATAGCTCGCTCGCTTTGGGGGGGAAACAAAATATTCAGCTTAGACTTTGAATTTTGCTCTTGAAGATCGCTTGGGTGATGGATTGAGTGGGGTATATCATAATTATTGAATCAGCTGGCTTTTCCTCTCCCATTTCGTCAACTATTGTTCTCTTAATCTATATGCTTGCTGATATGCGTGTTGTTGTTTCACCTTAGTTTTTGTGTAAGTTCGTCGGATTAGTTCTTGAGGATGATTTGTTCACAAAGCTGTTTTTTTTAATCTTGTTGTCACTAAGACTCCTAAATCAGTGATAGTCTTGACTGATGTTTTATTCCCCTGCTCTTGATGATTTATTTTGTAGTTTTTTTTTGTCGTTCGGGAATTGGGATATCTCGGAGCTCTACTCGCAGCTTGGAGATTGGACTTGTTTGAATTGGTAACCTTTTCGTGTCTGGATTTTTGTAGTTCCCTATCTGTGTGGATATTTTAGTCTTCAATATGATAAAGTGCATATTATGTTGTTTTGACATGTGTGATTGTTATGCAGTATTGAGATAGCCTGGCCCCTCTAATGTTGGAATCTTAATTTGTTTTTTTATACTACTCATGTTTAATCATTTGTTTCCGTGCTAGTTTTTGTTTGTTCAAGACTATTTATTTCATTCTTAAATTTCCACCTTCTCTAGCTCTTTCATGATGGAGGATACCCAGTCAGTTGCTTCGCTCATGGACTCTACATCGTCCAAGATTCAGCAGCTTCAGAAGGCGTTTGCTGAACTTGAAAGCCAGCGTGCCGTAACACTTAATCTGAAGTGGAAGGAACTTGAGGAGCATTTTCATGGGCTTGAGAGGTCATTGAAGAGAAGGTTTCATGAGCTTGAAGATCAAGAAAAAGAGCATGAGACCAAAACAAGGAAAGCCCAAGAACTGTTGGAAAAAAAGAAGGCAGCTGTTGAGGCCAAGGAGAAGGCATCACTAGAAAGGCTTCAGAAGAAGAGAGACGCAGCTATGTTTGCTATAAACAGTGCTTTGGATAAGTACAACAACGTTCCCATCAGTATCACTTCTGTTGGTGAACGTTGGGCACAAAATGCTCGAGGGGATTCACCCAATGCCTTTGCTGCTGATGGTATTACCGATGATAATCCGGATGGTACTGTACAAGATCTTCATATCTCACCTGTGATGGGAAACTTTGAGGTGAAGGCTTATCCACAGTTACTGAAACTGTGCGGTGATATGGACTCAACAGGGCTCCATAAGTTTGTATCAGATAACCGCAAGAACCTTGCATCACTAAAGGAGGAGATTCCTATGGCGCTCAAGGCTGCAGCAAACCCAGCCAGCTTAGTGTTGGACTCTTTGGAAGGGTTTTACCCCATGGAGGCACCAACAGCTGATGGAAAGAAAGACGCTAACCTCTTGGGCATGCGCAGGACCTGCATCATGTTGATGGAATGCCTTAGCATACTGTTATCTAGTCTGGACGCCAGCTCTCTTGCTGCCGTTCTCTCAGAAAATGTTAAGCATAGAGCCAAAACAATTGCAGAAGGATGGAATCCGCTGCTGGAAACTCTTGACATGGATGCTTGCAATGGTAATTCTTTGGAGGCTCATGCATTCCTGCAACTGCTGGCCACCTTTGCTATTGTTTCAGACTTTAAAGAGGATGAACTCTCGAAGCTGATCCCCATGGTTTCACGTCGCCGTCAGGCAGCTGAGCTGTGCCGTTCTCTTGGATTATCAGAAAAAATGCCTGGTTTGTTCTCTAAATTTAAGGACAGGGCTGATTATCTTACATGTTATGACATTTTGATGGGAAGGTTGACATTTGGTATTTAGTGAGTAGCGGAAGAGGTCAAGGACCTAAACATGACATGGATTTCTATGTTTTTACATTTTTGTGCACATCCAAATTTTCCACCTTCACCATTGATCTTAGTCTTTGATTTGCACCGCTCCTTTTATTCCAGGTGTGATTGAAGTTCTCGCGAACAGTGGAAAACAGATTGATGCGGTTAACTTGGCATTTGCGTTTGAACTCACAGAACAGTTTCCACCTGTCTCAATACTGAAATCTTACTTGACAGAGGCAAGGAGATCTTCCTCCCAAGGCAGACCGGGCAATGCATCTCCTGCTGTTCAGGCAAGTGTTTCCTGACTTGATAACTTGCATTATGCATTACTTGTAACAGAAAATGAAGGGATGGTGTTAATGCGCGTTGCCTAGAACGAGTGGTCTGATCTTGTATTGAACTCTTTACCTTCTCTCGAGCATCTTAGCTCTTTGGCCCAGCAAATCTTACCTCGCTGGAACATCTCTGACCTCTGTTCAGTTAGCTGTCATAAACCTTTTGAGATTTAAAACCGACGCATTCATAGTCAATTACGTTAGGCGTACTATGTATCATATTCATAGTACTTGCTGATGCGAGATTCAGGCTCATATTGTGTGGTGCATAATAATAATATATGTGTACCAAATGCAGGATGAGTTCAATGAGCGGGAGCTCACAGGGCTTAAATCTGTGATAAAGTGTATCGAAGAGCATAACCTGGAAGAGCAGTACCCAGTTGAGCCACTTCACAAGCGGATTCTCCAGCTGGAGAAGGCCAAAGCAGATAAAAAGAGAGCAACAGAACCCACAAAGCCTCAGCCAAAGCGACCACGTGGTGCTCAACCCCGAGTGACTGACAACAACAACAACAATAACAACAAGACAGGATATGGTAGAGTCATCCCTGAGAGGTATCCGCAGTATGTTTATGACAACAGACCGTTCCTTAGTGGTCCAATCATGGCAGCCCAAGCTCCTCCGCCTCCTCCTCCTCAGACTTACACCTTCAGTCCCGCTGCTGCTCACGGGAACTTCTACGGGAACTGCTATCAGTACCAGGCTCCTCCTCCTCCTTACTTTCACTAGTGATTAAAAAAAAGGTGATGGTGAATGTGACTGTGACTCTCTGTCTCTTCTCTCTCTCTCTCCTATGGTGTTAACTTGTGGCAGCTCTTTAACTCCTCCTCTCCTACTAGTCCTTTTCCTTTGATGTTGTTGTGTACGGATGATTTTAGTATTTTTAAGGATCAACCCTACCCAAAACAAAAACAACAAAAATACTCCGAATTTTCTGTTAATTATATCTTCAATGTTGTATTGTTCTCTTTCTTGTTCCCCCCAAAAAAGAACAAAATAAACCATCAAGAGGTAAATTACAATACTAAGCCGGTTAGTAGGGTAAATACGGAAAACATTGTTATTTCGTTGGATCTTTTGAATTTTGAAATATCTTCTTTCCTTAATCCCTAATTTTCTCTCTCTCTCTCTCTCTGATATCTCCCGCCAAATAGGAGGCGAAATGAGAATCGCCGAGATCTCCACGCCGGACCTCCACTTGCTTCACCGGGAAACCGAGTCTCACACTCACCATCCTCTTCTCTCCGAGATCGAGCTCTTCATCCAACAATCTGAATGCATTTCTAAAGATCAGCCGCTACCCCAAGCTTTCCCTACTTCTCTTAGACATTCCCTGACTCGGCTGAGTCAACTCGCCCCTTTTCCCCATAACTCCTTCAAGCTCACCATATGGAAGCTCAGCTTTCGCCTGTGGAACGCCTGTGTTGATCTCTCCAATGCCGCCACTCTCCAATCCTCTTCATCCTCCGCCGAAAGCATCGCGAATCTCAGACATGTTGCCGCCGATATGCTATTTCTCGCCAGAGACGTCACTGGGGTCCCATCTCCGACGATCAAGTCCTCCCTCTTCTACCATCGGACCGGTCTCGTATGGCACAGTCTCAAAAAGTTCGATCTCGCCTCCAATTGCTTCGAGCGAGCCACCGAAATCCTCTCGAAAATTGATGTCGAGAAATTATCCGATGCAGGAGAAAGGAAACTGTTTCTGGATCTAAATCTAGCGCGATCTCGAACTGCCTGGGAAACTTCTGACAGGAACATAGCTGTAACGCTACTCAATCGGGCGAAGAATATGCTGTTTGGCTCACCGGATCACTACAAATCGCTCTCAAATCAATTCCTAGCGTTTGGTAAAAGCGCCTTGTCCAGAGATGACGGCGATTGCAGTCTAAACGATGCTCTCAGGCTCATGAATGAGGCGCTGGATCTTTGTGAGAAGGGGCTTGGCACCGCAAAAACTCGGGAAGACACCATGGAGTTCACGAGCATGAGAACCAAAACTCTCCGTTTCATATCAGCAGTGCACTTGCAAAAGGGAGAGTACGAGAGTGTGATCAAATGCGTGAAAGTTCTCAGGAATGGATGCAGCGGAGGAAATGGCATTGACGGAGCAGATCAACACGCTTCATTACCTGTGCTGGCGATGAAGGCATGGTTAGGGCTTGGGAGGCATAGCGAGGCAGAGAAAGAGCTGAGAGGTATGGTGGGAAACAAAGACATTCCAGAGGCAGTGTGGGTATCTGCTGTGGAAGCATATTTTGAGGTTGTGGGGACTGCTGGCGCAGAAACTGCAAAAGGTGTGTTCTTAGGTCTGCTGGGAAGGTGCCATGTTAGCGCAAAGGCGGCGCTTAGAGTGGCCCATCGGGTCCTTGGAGAGAGTAGGGGAGGAGATAGTGGTTCGAGGATTAGGGCGAATGTTGTGGCTCAGCTTGTATCAGACGAGAGGGTTGTTGCTCTCTTTGCTGGTGAAGCAGTGACTAAGGAGAGGAAGGCAATACATTCTGTTCTGTGGAACAGGTATGTTTTTGCCATTCATGTAACCTTCATCTCATTTTGGTTTCAGTTGTGATTATACTACAGCGTTTCTGTTTGTATCAAATGTATTGCATCTTAGTTAACTGAGTGATTCAGCTTGGTCAGAGCAATTGTTAGTTCCCTTTGTTGTTTTCCTGAGTATATGTCCCGGGGATCTAATATCAGTATCTCCTGCTGTTTACAGTGCTTCAGATCATTTCCGTGCTAAAGATTTCGAGACAAGTGCAGAGATGTTTGAGAAATCAATGCTCTATATTCCACATGATATAGAAAATAGAGTTTTCAGGGCCAAAGGCTTCAGGGTTTTGTGTCTTTGCTACCTTGGGCTCTCTCAGCTAGATCGAGCTCATGAATACATAGAAGAAGCTGAAAAGGTACATTTATAGGAGGAAGTTCTATGTCCTGCGGTTCTCTTAGATGGATCTTTCAACTCTGGAATGCTAACTAAATTTCTGTCTTCTGCAGCTTGAGCCCAATATTGCTTGCTCTTTTCTTAAGGTAAATGTTGTTTCTCCTCAGTGGTTGAACTCATGCCATTTTAATGGTCAAACCAAAGATGTCTGGAGATTGTTTGACAAAAAGCCTATTAAGCAACTTCACTTTGCTTCTGAATCTTGCAGTTCAAGATATACCTGCAAAAGAAGGATCATAGTTGTGCCATCAGTCAGATCGATGCAATGACGTCCTGCCTTGATTTTTCTCCAGATTATCTGTCCCTCTCAGCGCATGAAGCTATTTCTTGCCAAGCGCTTCCAGTTGCTGTTGCTTCTCTTTCCAAGTTTCTCAGTTTCTATATCTCAGGGAAAACCATGCCAACCACAGAGGTCGTGGTCTTCCGTACCTTAGTCACTATACTGACTCAAGACATTGGCAGCGAAACCGAAGCGCTTAATTTTATGTTGCAAGCACAGAGCAGGGCATCTAAGCTTGGGACAGAGTGTTTCTTTGGATCAGGGGAGACTGGAAAGCGAGAACAGAACTGGTTTGCTGTGACTTCCTGGAATCTTGGGTCAAGATGTGGGAATGCAAAGAAGTATGAGCTTTGTGGTGAATTCTGTAGGCTGGCATCAAAATTTTACAGCTATATGGATACTGGTGAGCCTGGAGAAAACACAATGATGATTTGCAGGTCCCTAATTTTAAGTGTCACCGCTATGATTGCTTTGGAGAAGCAAAACAAGAGCTCACTGACTGAAACCCAAGTGAAACTCGCTGCAAAATTGCTCGTGAGAGCCGGAAAGGTCTTATCCTCCTCTTTGTCACATGATAGCACCATTACATGCTGATTTTTACCTTTCAATTCACTGATGTTTGTTTAAATGCAGATAATGTCTTCTTCGCTCTCGGATGGTAAAGATTGTATCATGGAGCCAGAACTCATCTTCATGTACACCTTAACTGCCTATGACATACACGGAAGGCTCAACAATTCAGCATTCCAGCTACTTGTGGTAAAGACATTTGCTGGTTCCAAGTCTTGTAACTACAGCTATCTTCTCCAACTCGGGATTTTCGCCTCTCAAAGCCCACGGTCCAATTCAGACGTGTCAACATTTGCTCTTAACGAATGCCTATCCGCCCTGATCGCATCTGCTTCACCAGATTACCCAACCATAGCTCTCATAATCAGGAAGCTGATCGCCATATCCAGCGTCCACAAAGGCGATAGAGAGGATGAAGAAGCAATTCAAAAGATGTATAAACAAGCATACAGAATCATGGTTGGGTTAAAGGAAGGGGAATACCCGACTGATGAAGGGAAATGGCTTGCAATGACAGCTTGGAACCGAGCAGCATTGCCCGTGAGGCTAGGACAGCTTGAGACCGCTAAAAAATGGCTGAGTATCGGTTTGGAAATCGCTGAGAAGGTTTCGGGTATGGATACTTATAGAGCTTGTATGGAGGATTACTTGGCTGGTTTTTGCACCAAAGTTTCTTCTCCAGCAGCTTAGAGGATTTAAGTTTCTTCTACATCACACCCCCAAAACTTTGGCTACTATATATGATCTGCTCACAAATCCTTAGTGTAAAAGACCCAACAAGGCAACAATGGTAGTGTAAACACCATGAAAATATAAAATTTGAACTAGATATTATGAGCTACTCTTCAAGACCCGTCCACAACAAAAGCTTATTATATAATTGGTATTAATAAGATCCTAAACATCCAGTTTAGTTTGATACTAGGTTGCATCTAGCAAACATAATGTGGTCTTAGATCAAATCATTCATTTACCATGGGCGTTATGCAATTCTTACGAAGATAAAAATCATTCATTTACCATGGGCGATAAGCTAAGTAGCCGCTCTTGTGATAAAAAAAAGACGAATGGTGGGTGGCCTGAAGTTGCGACCTAAACTTACGGAAGGACAAAGGATGTTGACCATATGAGATGGTTTACTTTTGAGACGAGACGACTTCATCATTTTCCTCTACATATCTTTGACCGTCTAATCTTATTCCCCTCTATGTACTTGTTGAATAGTTCTTGCCGACAAAAAAGTTCATACAATCCAAAAGGGGTTTACGTAAGAAGTCAGCTGATTAATACATCATAAATACCAAGGAGTATAGTCAAATAAATTCCCAAAAATAATGACTTGAGTGACGACGAAAGAGTAGCCAACCTGGGAAGCCCACATTTGAATTGTAATCCAAAGTAATAACTTATCCCTCATTTCTATGCTGATTGACTAATTTTATCTTGTTAAAATCATTGAAAATCCTAAAACTTGGAATGTTTCTACAATACGAATTTTGTATTATATTCTAGTGGAATAGTTTTACTTTACAGAGGGAAAACAAAACACGGCACGGGTTGACTAAAACCGGTTATATAATAAAAATGGAAAGTGTTTTCTCCTTTGCAATTGGAAAGTTTTAAACTAATGGAAAGGTGTGGTGGGATTCAAAACCCAATTCTGGTGTCATTTCTTCTTGTTCTGCTTCTCTTCATCTCCAACTGTTTTGCTTCGAATCAAAACGACGACGTAGATGAAGGCTCCGGGTCCGCGCATGAACGGGTTAGGGTTAGGGTTAGGGTCCGGGTTGGGTTGGTATTGGATTTGGGTTCCGTGGAGGGAAAGATGGTGGGGAGCTCTGTTTCCATGGCGCTCTCCGATTTCTACGCCATTAACACTGATTACACTACAAGAGTCTCTCTCTCACTCAGAAACTCCCACGGAGAGCCTCTCCTTGCTCTCGCTTCTGGTACTTTACTTCCTTCTTCAATTCTCTTCTTCTTCTTCTTCTCTCTCTCCATCCACTCACAATCTATGTCTTCTCTCTTTTTCGAATGAATCAGCTGTAGATCTGCTGCAAAATGTAGGAGTCGAAGCCATTGTTGGCGGGAATTCGTTGCTCGAAGTGAAGCTTTTGGCGGAGATTGGGGAGAAAGCTAATGTTCCTGTGATTTCACTTAACTCTCCGATTTCATTGTCATTGAGCAAATACAGCCATTTGATCCAAGCGACACATGATTCTTCCTCCGAGGCAAAGGGAATTTCAGCTTTCATCCATGGGTTTGATTGGAACAGTGTTGCTCTTGTTTACGAGGATGACGATGATTGGAGAGAGAGTATGCAACTCCTGGTGGACCATTTCCATGAAAACGGCGTTCGAGTACAGTCCAAGGTTGGTTTTACAGTCTCTTCAAATGATGAGGAATTGATGATGGATCGGTTGCGAAATCTCAAGGATTTGGGAACGACTGTCTTTGTGGTGCACTTGTCTGAGCTTATTGCAGCTCGTCTCTTCTCATGTGCTGGGAAACTAGGGATGATGGGTCAAGGGTTTGCTTGGATCCTCACGACCAAAAGCATGAACAGTTTCCATGAGAACACTGACGATTTTGCAAAAGAGGCGATGGAAGGTGTGGTTGCTTTCAAGTCTTACATTCCAATGTCAAAAGAGCTTCACAATTTCACTTCGAGATGGAGAAAGTCACTGCCTGTTGAAGAATCTCTTGGGTCTGAGATAACTCAGTTGAGCATCTCTGGCGTATGGGCTCACGATGTAGCCTGGGCACTGGCGAGAGCAGCGGAAGTTGCAAGTCTGTCAAATGTATCATCAACTCTCCTTGAGGCAATCACAGAGTGTAGGTTTAAGGGTTTGAGTGGTGACTTCCAATTGGATGACAACAAGTTGTTGTCGGACAAGTTTGAGATTGTGAATTTGATAGGATCAGGTGAGAGAAGGGTGGGATTCTGGAATTCTAATGGTAGTTTCAGCAATACAAGACATTTTTCTTCTACTCATAACAAGCTGGAGACCATAATCTGGCCCGGTGGGTCTGCTCAAAGTCCGCAAAGGCGAAATCTAGAAGAAAGCAAGAGAAAAAAGCTGAGGGTTTTGGTTACATCTAGCAACAGATTCCCAAGACTGATGAAGGTGGAGACTGATAAGGTAACAAATGTTACAACTGTCGAAGGGTTCTGTATAGATGTCTTTCTTGCTTCCATTGGACCTTTCAACTATGATTTCGAGTTCATACCATGGCGCAATGGAAGTAACTACGACATACTTGCATATGCACTTTATAGCCAGGTACTAACCATGACTCAATTTACGATTACAAGTACCTTTTCATGTTGAGTGTGTGGAAACTGAATCATTTGCATTGAAATTTTGTGTTGCATCCCACAGAAAGACAAATATGATGCAGCGGTGGGAGATATTACAATCACTCCCAATAGGTCGACGTTTGTTGATTTTACGATGCCATTCACCGAAATGGGTCTTGGAATCGTAGCACCAAAGGAGAGAAGTATGTGGGTGTTCTTCCAACCTCTAACACCAGACCTTTGGTTAACGAGTGCAGCTTTCTTTGTCTTGACGGGCACTATAGTTTGGTTGATAGAAAGACCTGAGAACACTGAGTTCCAGGGATCTTGGCCACAACAGATTGGAGTTGTGCTTTGGTTTGGCTTCTCTACCCTTGTTTATGCTCACAGTAAGTACAGATTTTTCACATTCTTATATTCCAATCTTGGTCAGGAGAGATTGCAGTGATACTTAATTAGTTTTTCACCTTTTGCTGCTTACTATTTGTGACAGGGGAGAAGCTAAAACACAACTTATCAAGATTTGTAGTTACAGTTTGGGTATTTGCAGTGCTCATATTAACTACAAGTTACACTGCAACATTGACTTCTATGATGACGGTGCAACAGATACGATTCAACTCCAATGAAGACTTTGTGGGTCACCTTTCGGGCTCCCTCATCGCAAATGATGCCCTCGCCAGAATCCGACCAACGAATACCAAGGGTCTCAATACTTCTGAAGATTATGCTCAAGCCTTGTTGAACAAAACTGTCTCATATGTTGTCGATGAGTTGCCTTACCTCAAAGTCCTCCTTGGAGAGAAGCCTGCACAGTTTCTCATGGTCAAGACACAATGTACCACCAATGGTTTTGGCTTTGTATGCATCCCTCTTCATCATCATCTGTTTCCTTACTCTTCATTTCTTTTTTACTTGCTGACAAAAGATGTTGATTTGTTAAACCACGTTTCAGATGTTTCAGAAGGGTGACGAGTTGGTGCCTAATGTGTCCAGAGAAATCTTGAAGCTGAGGGCGAGCGAGAGGCTAAACGATATGGAGAAAAGATGGTTCGAGAATCAACTTCCATACACAACAGATGATACATCAAATCCTATAACCCTTTACAGATTCCGCGGTTTGTTTATGATCACCGGAGTTTCATTCGCTTTCGCTCTCGCTGTACTTCTCATTCTCTGGCTCCGAGATAGATGGGAAGATCTTGTGAATTCGGTCAACATATTCCTCTCGCGACGACTTGTACATTTCAGGATCTTCTTCGCAAGAACTATCCATCCGAGTCCCCTCGATGACGCCATTGGCGAGAATGCGGTTCAAATGGCTCAAAGGTAACAGACAATAGGAACTGATGCACAGAGCAAAAGGTCCATTTCCATTCCCATAGCATCTTTATTACAATTGAAGTGGATGCTTCTGTTCTTGTGCATGAGTGTCTATAGCTTGTAAATTGTAGATGTCTATTTCCCACTCTGATTTAATCTGTGGCGGCTAGTGTCTTCCAAATGGTTTGGTTCTCCAATGTATAAAATGGGGCTTTCTTTTGGGTTGGGCTGAGAAAATCAATGAGCCCATAACAATTTTCTGAAGAAGAAACGAACCCTAATCTCTACCCCCTCCAAATCCCCAATATAAACTCTCCTCTTTCTCTTCTACAACAACGCCTCTCATCATCTCTCTCCTTAACCTAAAATTTCAAGCCTTTGCATCTTCAATTTAAAAGTTTTCAATCTTTTGCTATTCCTTTTTTTCTTTGGTCGAGGTTTTGTTAAAAAAAAAAAAAGCAAGTTAGCTTCTTTGGTTGGATTAGAGTATCACGATCCAGTCAATTTATAAAAAAAAACAAAACTTGCAAAATAGAAATCGCCAGTATCACTCGCCTGGATCTGATAAATATCATGATTATCCAGGCCCTTAATCTAGTGGCAAATTTTTCCATTTTGAAACTGTTTAGTTGTGGTTTTCTGCAAACGCACTCTGTCCCAAGACCATTAATTCCATGTTTTGGTGCAATTTCTTCGTTTGCTAAATTGAGTATCCAATTCAACTCGTCCTCGGGATCTTCTCAGTGATCCTTACATGGGCACATGGTTGGCTTACAATACTCATTATTTTTTATACGAATATTTTCAAGATAATCCCATTCATATATATACTCAGGAACAAATCAGCTTTTTTGAATTGCTCTATATATCACAGCAGAAGATTAAGCTCACAATGGTTATCAAATTTAAGGGATATAGACACGAGGACGATAACTATACGACTTCTGGGATTTAAATTGAAATATTTAGCTCTTAAGGACGATGAGGAAAGTAACAAACAGATCTGTTTGGAACCTTTAAAAGAACATGTTAAACGAGCGGATCTGTGGGATTTTTAGTTTATTGCCCCATGAATGATGCGGCTATTGATTATTCATACACGAAGTAACATCATGAACTTATAATTTTAAATTTCTTACCTGAATTTTTGAAAATTGGCCAATTCCACTAAAACCATAAACTGTGTTTGATTTCCGTTAACTGAGAAAGTTGATGGTGATGGGTGATAATGAGACAGTGTTTTCCCTGAAATTTAACTTGTACTTGAGGAAATACTTTCGAAAAGTTTGATTCACGATTGTTAAAATCAGTGTATTGAAAAGATTTCTTCATTTTTATATTTAAAATGCGAGAAAAGGTAAAATTTGAAAGACCATTAGAGATGTACTAAGGACCATAAAAAAAAATTATTTACAGACCACAGTAACAAACAGAACTGGTGCAGAGCATGTGACGGAAGCTGCTACATACCTGTTTGAGTTAACCCTTAAAAGAATATGTTAAACGAGCGGATGATCTGTATCCTTGAACAATTTGATGGATTTAGTTGGTTCTGAGCTATATAATTCATTGGTCTGGTATGTGCTTGGCCATCTCTTTTACGATTTCGTTGAGGATATAAGATGTTGCGATTTGCTTTCAGCCGAATAATGGGATTTCATTGAAAGTAGAACGCCTAAGTATAAGTCATTAGTGAAGATACAAAAATTCATTGAAAACTTGAGATTTATTAGAAGATTTACTACCAAACAAAAAAAACTCACACTCAACACTTCACCAAAACTTGAAATTTCGTCCCAAACAATCTTTTATACTAAATTCACATTCTTTTTTTTTTATAGAGAAATATCAATAGATGGTAACAGATAATAGCAAAATTAGGTGAAGGTTTCTGACACATTTTCTACAGTATTTTGATGTTGGAATTTACACAATACCCCTTTCTATTTATTTCTCTTACTCTCGCTTTAATGTTTTCCAACATAACCAACAACAGACGACGGTGGCTTTCACCGGAGAGCTGATGATGAACGACGGCGGATTTCACCGGCAATGAAGTAATATAGTTGCCTATAGTGGAGGAAGATATTTCGAGCAATTTCTGAGCTTTAGTAGAGAATGTTGACCGGAAGTTTGATATGGTTCGTGACGGACTTCCCGGCATTAGGACGAGCACATGGTCGCTACTCCCCCAAAAAATTTCAAGGCCTATATGAAACTCTGGGTTTTTCAGCAGTAGCACATGTCGAATCTGGTTGATTCCGGTCTAAATCGATGAGAATAGGTGTGATCGAGAACCTAAACTGGAATTTTCAGAGATGAAAAAATTTAGTTCGAAGAGGAAAATGAACCAAACCAACTCAATTATCACGTTAACCAAGTATTGTTAAAAAGTCAGAAGATATCATATATTATTGTTATCACGTTACAAGTATCATATATTATTGTTAGCACGTAAACATTTTATATAATCCGTTATTATACATATTTATTATTAGCACGTAAACATTTTATTGTTAACACGTTAACAAGTATCATATAATATTTGTTAGCACGTTAACAATTATCATATATTATTGTTAACACGTTAACAAACACCATATCTTATTGTTAGCACGTTAACAAATCTCATATATTATTGTTAGCACATTAACAATAATATATTATTTGTTAACACGTTAACAATTATCATATATTATTGTTAACACGTTAACAAACACCATATCTTATTGTTAGCACGTTAACAAATCTCATATATTATTGTTAACAAGTTATAAGTATCAGATATTAGTGTTAACACGTTAACCAAATAGTTATCCATTAAATGTTAACATGTTATCCAATTGTTAACTCGTTATCGTATTATTCTATGTTACATGTACATATAACTGTTATCACGTTAATCAGATAAACTTATCGCGATATATTAGTTATCGCGATGATGAACAGTGTTACCGACATATCTTGTCGGAAAACAAAAATTTCAGACTAATGGTATTTGTGTAAATATTTAAAATAAGAGGGATATTTTTGGTTGTTTTTTGTTTTCTCTTTCATAAATACTTAATTTTTATTTATCCATTGTATATAGCTAATTTTTGAATCAATTCTTAATATTGACTAAAATCATCTTTTTTTATATATAAAAAAAAGTATTAGCATGAAGAATATTAGATTTCTTTCGTATTGTTATTACTTTTTTTTTGTTTTTTTGACGTCCTTTCGTATTGTTATTAGTTAGTGGTGCGACTCATTTGTGTGAAATAAGATCCCTTATTATTTATTTTTAAGTCAGCTGTAAGAAAATACCATTTTTATTACTCATTTGCTATCTTGGAAGTTGAAACTCCAAATAAAATAAATAAATGAAATATATCAAAAGAAACACAGTTTTTTTAAGAGAATAAAAATGACATTTCTAATTCTAATTGATGAAATTGAGGTAACAAATTCTAATGATCTTTGTTTAAGTAGTAATAAAAATAAATCATTTATATATACTGTATAATAAATTGGTGTAGATTATGAGTTTCTTTTTTAACATAATATCCACTGATTTTTATCTTAATAATGACTTTTCATAACAAATGATATACTATTATTTTTACTATCCAATTTTTTTTTTTTGGGTGCAAATAAATACTGATACAGATTAATGCAAAAATCTAGAATAAAAAAACTTAAGGATATTTTTCATCACCGGTCCAAGTCCCTTTGACTTTGGGACCAGTGGGACCATCTTCACCAAGAACTTCAAAAGGAATCTTGCTCATGAATTTCCTGAAACTTTTCCGTAAAAATGGCGGCAACATCTTAGCGATAGAGTCAAGAGATTTGCCAGTATCGTAACGTCTTCGAGGTCCCCATTTCCTAAAATAGTTAGTCCACGGTGGCTCAACCACGCCAAGTCCTGCAATCACCTCATATCCCACACCACAGTCCAAAAACTTGTCACTTCTCGCCATGTCGTTTCTTATTCCGTTGCCGCCGTCGCCTTGCAACACAAGTCCAGGTTTTGAGTACATTGCGTGGCCGTGAAGTGACGAGTATATTACTGGTTTGTTTCCACTTCCTTCAAACTCTAGATCACATGCCTCCACGAAAGCTCCTCCGCTGTGCTGAGAAAAGTAGACGCCCCATAACTGGCCGTTGAAATTGCTTATGCGCAAAGTAAGGTGTTCCCAATCTCCAATATGTTCGCCAGTATCCCCTAAAGAGAGGCTCTTGATGATTAAAAACTTGAGGCGAGCATTACCGTTGAAAGGACAGAATATCCAGACGACAATGTCGGTGAAAGTGCCTCCAAACATTGGTTTGATGTGTAGATACACTTTGGTGTTCCCTAAATCTCCTCTCTTAACCTTTTCCTTGGCGTCCTTATCGACCGGATAATCTAACCAGAATAAGTCATCATTGGAACCGCCTTGTGGAAGGTTTGAACCGTTTGGCTGTACCGGGACAGGGTTGGATTCGTTTCCTTTCTGGTACAACAATGCACCATTGGCGAAAAACCATTCGACGGAGGAAGGAAGAAAATCTTCTTTAGGATGGAAATATATCAAAGGAGAGTACGTTTGAAACAAAACTCTAGTTTGATTTTGGCTTGGCATGCTAGACATGTTGAATTTTGTATTTTTTAAGCAGAATAGAGGAGGAAGAGGAGTAGAATTAATTAACTTTTGAAAACTGAATGTGCCGGTGTACACACCTGTTGCTTGTGTTCCTCTGTTGATCGGTCTCATATTAAAAACGTTAATTTCTTTTATTCCCCATACCAATGTATCGGCTTCACTCTGTTCCGTTAACTCGGATCGAACACAACTTATCTGTTCTTGGCTTAGAGGAGGCTTTTGAGGGGAAGTAGTGACAAACAGACCAACCGCTTGATATCCATTCAGACATACCGGCTGCCAAATATATACAGGCCCGTCTTGTTTGATATTCAGCGATGCCGTGTTCCCGACTTCAATGTAGTCGACTGGTGGTCTTAAATTACTTACAGATACGTCTCTTGCAACAAGAATCCAACCGAAAAGCTTCTGGTTGTTTGGTTGTGCAAAGAAGCCAAGTTTGAAGAAGTTAGGAGGAAGATTTATAGGTTCAAAGATGCTGAAACCCATGTTGTCTCGTCCTCCTTCATATGTTCTCCATACTCTCTTTGCTGTTGAGGTCGAGATGGAGACTTGTGTAACCTCAAGACCTCCCAAGTCTATGGTCCCTTTGCCAAATTCTCCCTCGCCGGGAAGCATAGTAGGCAAAGGACCGGGAAATGTAAAGGTTGTTTCCACGGGTAAACCATTGGAGGTTCCGAGATTAGTTCGAGTTTCAGCCCATGATAATTGGTTAACAAACAGAAAAATAAAAAACAATAGAGGTTTCATGTATGTATCGCTAAACATTTAAGATTATGTGTGTTCAACTTTCATTCTCAACATATATATAATTATAATTTTATATCAGAAAAGGACACATGAAACCATTGATGACTACAAGATACAATTCTGCAAATATACAATGCATATAAATATATTTTTACTAGATACATAAACTGATAGAGCTTTTTTTCAAATGTATTGCATAACTTTTGAAAAATCTAAAAATACCATATTTTGTGATAAGCACAGAAACATGAAACCATTAATGGCTATGCATGGTTTTTAGAAGAGACGAAATTTGTTTCTTAAATTAGTTACTGGCGGGATTTTTAAATATTTTTAAATAATGAATTTTCAGTGACAGAAAATATAAGAAAATAAAAAGTAACCCAAGATATCCATATATATCATTACGATTTCCATTATTTAAGATTTTGGGTTGAATAGTAAGTAACAACTCAACATTTTGTTTTAGATTTTTTTTTTTTTTTTTAACAATATTCATTTTTGTCAACAACATGCATAATGTACCTATAACATTTAACAAAAAAAAATGACTGAATATCTAAGTGATTTAAATCTCATTTTAGATTAATTTTTGTTATTACAAAAAAAGAACTATATATCTTCTATGTATTTATATCCATTCGGGGATACTTGCGAGTTTTAGCAAGTGAAGTCATATATTCTTATATTTTTGTAAAGTTTCAGTTGTGGGAATTCTAATTCTAGTCCTATCTCATCCAATTTCGTCTCAAAATTGAAAGGTAAAAAACCTTAAAAATACATGAATTATATAAAATTTGAAAGAAAAAAATACATGAACTATTTTGGATTCCTAAAAAATAGACCGACTATTATCCGTTTTGTTTTTAATAATCAAACTATTAATCATTTTCTTTTTAATATTAAAACTACTAAATATTTGTATTTTACAAAATTTATCTTATGGAAACCCAATTTTGCCTTCTTCTATTTACTAAATTCGATTTATTTTATTAAAAAATAATTTAATAATTTTAAAAAAAAATAAAACGAAAACAAAACAAGATTCTCAAAAACTAAGAAAATAAATAATGGGATTTCATCTTCACCCTCCTCTCGATTCCTCCGTCGTCAACACCGTTACTAACGCCGGAGCTCTGTAAATCCCTCCTCTTGCGGTGAAATAGAACATTTATCAGATAAAATGTTTTTATCAATTAGTGGCCTTCATTGGTTTTATGATTCACCTGCTGACAAAGAGCCTAGTGTGTCGAATATTTGCTTTATCGGATTGATTTTTGATTGAAACCATAATCAAGGAAGATCTAGTGTTGGTTGGAGCATTGAAACTCAAGGAATCAGTTAGTGCATAAATTATGGGTTTTCAATTCATCCAAAATTGCAATTGATACCGTGAGCACGAAGATAAATGTCAACCATCAAGTTCTTTTGACTTTCTCATGGCCGTGTTTGAAAGTCACCGCAAGAAGCATTGACCAAACCCAAAGAGCAGCTAAATCCAAAAGCACATCTCCCAACGTCAAACTCCAACAAAGTGTTTTCCATCTGATGCATTCCGATCACCACCGCCTGCGCCGCCGCATCTCCTCCATTGAGGAAAGCCAAGCAAGCCACGTCATCACTGACTTTCTTCATCGAGTTTGCGCCAGACACTTTCCATATCTTCCCATCAGCTAACTCCAGTTCGATCCGGGGCACGTCGAAATATTTCGTTGACTTGAGACAAAACTCCAAGGGTTTTGTGCTATTGACACGTGGAATGTCCGATGTGGCTTTTGAGAATGCTTCAAGAAAGACTTTGTATATATCGCTTCGTAATGCAGTGAAAGGGGTTACGGTACTCAGAGTCGCGCCTCCGTCACCCTTGCCGTCGAAATCAAAAGCGTTTTGGGCAAGCAAGATCGTTTCCCCGTTTACGGAAATACCCTTGAGCCCCAAGAAATAATTGTTGCGTTTTCTAGGGTTCTTGATCAATTGAGTGTAAGAGAGCATGGATCTTGCATCAATGTTTCCGAGCCTGTACGGGCCTCCACCAAAGAAAATAGCACCCTTGTTCGTAGGCTTTTCATCAGAAGGCAAACACAAGGCGAATTTCTTCTCGAGCCCGAGTCTAGGTCGAGTCAGCTGGTTCCATGTGGCGAGAGCCGTGGGTGCAAGCCCCGCGAGGCCCAAAACCCCAGGAGGGAAGTCGCGGAGGAACGGCTCGGGAATGCATAGGTAATACACGTTGTTGAATGTGATCGAGGGAGATCTAGGGTTTAGGGAAGACATGGCAAAATCTCCATAGGTGTACTGGCTAGAGTTACACATACGTTGGAATGGCTCGAAGGCGGTTGCTTGGCAAGCACATCTTCCATTGATGAATGTGTTTTGGGGAGGAGGACATTGGTGAGGGTTGAATCTACGAGTGAGAGCACACGTGGCGGAGCCGCAAGGGACGATGGGGCGAGGGAGACAGTCATTGCAGTTGCGGACGAGGTAGGGCCCGCCGATGTGGATGAAATACTCTTCATTTGTGTTGAGCGTAAAGGTGAAGATGGGTAAGATAGTGTTCTTGGTCACCCTTGATGCTAGGGTATTGGGTGGATAATTATGAGCCGAGACGTAACTATAAGCGGAAAACAAAATGAGGCAGAGGAGAATACTCTTTTCCATCTTTTTAGAGTTTTTTTAATTTTTTTTTAATTGTTGGAAAGTTTGAGGTTTAGAGAGATGGATATGCTTGAATAAGAACCAACACATCTATATATAGGGGACTAACGTTGACATTTTCGATTTATAGACGTCACACATGCTAATATGTAAGAACATGTAAACACAACGTTTCGGTTTGGTTTTGGTTATGGCCAAAATATCTATTGGATCTTTTTCATTGATATATGTGGGTATCGGGTAATATTCAGAACCGAATTGAAAATATTTTGGGTACCTGAATTATAATTATACACCTAAAAATATTAAATGTATATCATGTTTAGGGTATATTTTCAATATTATGTGTATATTTTCATTAGTTTTCTGGTTTTTTGGTATTTTTTCGGATTTTTGTGTATATTTAAAGTATTTCGGATAATAAATTCCCGAAACCGATTAAGATCCGAAAAAGTTTGGGTATTTTCCAGTTTTTAAATTTTGGAACAGAACCGACCCAAAATCGATTAGTACCAAACCAGAATTAAACTAAAAATATTTTGGTACTTATATGGATCCTAAACGTCTCTGCTTAAAATACTATCTGAATGACCAATGCTATAGGGAATGTGATATATGATAATAGATACGAGCAAATAATTTGAAAGATATATAATGTCTACTAGTTTTGTCAAAAGTCTTATCTACTAGTATGTGGTGGATATATATTGTGTGGCCTCTTATCGACAAATTTAAGAGTCCGGCGCGTTATCAATTGATATCACATTGATAGCCTCTTGTCACTTGTCACATTGAAGAGTAAATTTAATATACATTAATGGCTGTCTGTAAAATTAGGTAGTAAATTTAATACTCTCTCTGTTCTATATTAGATGAGGTTTAAGGTTTTTTCACACAAATTAAGAAAGTTTGTGTATNCTGTTCTATATTAGATGAGGTTTAAGGTTTTTTCACACAAATTAAGAAAACTTGTGTATTACCATTTTTAACCTCATTTATTATTGTTTAATTTCTAATTTGCTAAATAATAAAAGGGCAAAAAAAGTTATTTTATGGTAATTTATGCATTGGTAAGTGAAAACATCAATTAATTGTGGAAAAAACAAACTCTCTAAAACATCAATTAATTCAGAACGGATGGAGTATATATTAATGCAGAATTAAGTAAGTTGTATTGATGATTTTGCTATTAGTTTTTGTGCAAACTGTAACATTTTATTCTTGGTTTACTCTTTTTAATTTGGTATAATTACATCAAGTGCTATTGATCAGAACAATTCTTAGGGTTAGTGGTTCCGACGTCGGAAGAAGGGGTTAAATTCTGGCGATAACGTTGATCATATATCCAGCAGCAAATCAATTGCGATTTGAATGGTTAATTATTTTGTTATCATGATAAGTACTAATGTATATCCATAACTTGAATAACGAGAAACTTTTTAGTTGACGAGTTAAGATACTGAGTATATATCAAATAACATTTCAAATAACTATTCACTTATAAATTATTATAATATAATACATGATATGTTGGAATGACATATAAGTGTATATCGATAACTTGAATAACGAAATAATTGTACATGTTAATGCGTTAAGATACTAGATATATTGTATAATATTTACATTAATCCGATAACTTATCACTTATTATGATAATAATACATGATATATATGCGTTAAGATACTAAACATTTATATTATTCAAGAAAAGAAATGTGAGAACTTATACAATAATAACAAGATAACTTTACGAGTAACGCGTTAAGATACTAAATATATCTCTATAATATTATTTAAGAAGACATTTTTAAAAATAAACTTTATTTTGTAAGTTATTACATAAAATGTCATTACAAATAACAAATAATAATTGAAATAGAAAATGATATAATAGTTTTTTAAAATTATTGATTAGAATATGGAAAGTATATATTTTGCATTAAAAATGGTATTTATTATTTAATTTCTTAATTATTTTTAATACTATATATTTTAAAATAATAATCAATTCATATATATTCAAAAAACAATATATATATTCAAAATCTTGCTATATTTTTCACTATAAATTATTATATTTTATTTGAATATATATCAAAACAAAAATTGAAAAATATTTTACTAATTTTATAAGACACAACAAAACTATTTTTTTTAGAGTTCGTAGACTAACCATAAAAACTAGAGTACTTTAACAGTGCATATTAAAGTTATGTTTACAAGATTATAAGTTTTTGTGGGTTACCTCGAATAATATTTTAGTTCAATGTAAAACGGTTTAAATAGATAAATTAGTACAAATTGACATCTTTATCTATAATCATTAGTTAGTAATATTGTAAAATTCAGATAAAATCAATTTTCTTAAATTTTAAAACAATCTCTTTAAAAAAAAATACTCCGTGTTATAATTAGCGCGGGTTAAATCCCAGTTGTATAACATTTACTTTAACATGTTAACTTATCAATTATCATCAACAAACGTATATATATCCTCGCTGTCAACGCATCAATCCTCTGTGATTTTAGTGGAACTTGCTCTGTTTCCGATTGTGTTCCGCTCATCTAAAACCCAACTATTCAATCTTCCCAGTGTACGGGATCGAGTGTTTGATTGATCCAACCCGATGACGGCGAGATATTTGAACTGTACATGTGCAATCTATAGTGACAGCGAGATAGTTCAATTGTACCTGTGAAATCTTTAGAATCGATTTCGATTCCGAAGAGTAATTTCATATCAGCACCATCAGAATCATCCAGTTCGCGAGATTTGGCGCGACGAACATGTAAACTACTTCGTTTCTTCACATTCCTCCGCTTTGCCTGAGATCAAAATCTCATCCGACATGTCGAGCTTCAACTATCGTTACTGTAGACACCTATCAACGACCATGATCACCATAATCGTTGCAGATACGGTGTGGATGTTAAACGAAACTGAATCTGAGAGAAACACAAGGTGGATGGTGATGGGTGATGACGAGACAGTGTTTTCCCTGAAATTTAACAATACTTGAGGAAATACTTTCGAAGAGTTTGATTCAGGATAAGCAATATGTTAAAATAAGTGTATTGAGAAGATTTATTCATTTTTATCTTTAAAATGCGAAAAAGGTAAAATTTGAAAAATCATTAGAGATGCTCTAAGACCATAGAGAAAATTTATTTACAGACCACAGTAACAAACAGAACTGGTGCAGAACATGTGACGGAAGCTACTACATACCTATTTGAGTTAACCCTTAAAAGAACATGTTAAACGAGCGGATGATCTGTAACAATTTGATGGATTTAGTTGGTTTTGAGCTATATAATTCATTGGCATGGCATGTGCTTGGCCCATCTCTTTTACGATTCCGTTGAGGATATAAGATGTTGCGACTTGCTTTCAGCCGAAAATCTTCTAATAATAACCGTCATTGAAAGTAAAACGCCTAAGTATAAGTCATTAATGAAGATACAAAAATTCATTGAAAACTTGAGATTTATTAGAAAATTTACTACCAAAAACAAAAAAACTCCCACTCAACACTTCACCAAAACTTGAAATTTCGTCCCAAACAATCTTTTATACTAAATTCACATTCTTTTTTTTATATATATATATAAGAGTATTAGCATGAAGAATATAAGATTTCTTTCGTATTNTGTGAAATAAGATCCCTTATTATTTATTTTTAAGTCAGCTGTAAGAAAATACCATTTTTATTACTCATTTGCTATCTTGGAAGTTGAAACTCCAAATAAAATAAATAAATGAAATATATCAAAAGAAACACAGTTTTCTTAAGAGAATAAAAATGACATTTCTAATTCTAATTGATGAAATTAAGGTAAGAAATAGTAATAAAACTAAATCATTTATATATACTGTATAATAAATTGGTGTAGATTATGAGTTTCTTTTTTAACATAATATCCAATGATTTTTATCTTAATAATGACTTTTCATAACAAATGATATACTATTATTTTTACATTGTTATTGTTATTAAATTTCTTATTTTTGCCATCCAACTTTTTTTTTTTGTAAACTTTACTGATATATAGATTTTTTTTTGGTGCAAATAAATACTGATTTAAATCTCATTTTAGATTAATTTTTGTTATTACAAAAAAATAACTAAATATCTTCTATGTATTTTTATCCATTCGAGGATACTTGCGAGTTTTAGCAAGTGAAGTCATATATTCTAATATTTTTGTAAGTTCTATGTTTCATTTTACTTTTCTGAATATAATGTCATAGGCTCATAGCTGATGTTTTTTGTTCGTTCATAAGTAAAGTTTCAGTTGCGGGAATTCTCATTCTAGTCCTATCTCATCCAATTTTATCTCAAAATTGAATAGGTTTTTTTTTTTTTTTCGAAACTCTAAATATCCATATAAAATAAAAGAAGAGTTTTACAAATGAGCTTAACTCTGATATTTGTTACTATGGCAAAAAGAAATAAAAAATATGATAACAAAGGGTTTGTGCGAAACATATTCCGCACTCACTCGAGCCACAAAAGCATTAAGTTTATGAATTGTCTCCGGTGCCGTCTTGCTGTTATCGTATTGCGAATTTGCATGTCAATGTCCCTGAGAATTTGAGAAGTTGTTTTGGACACAGAATTGAATAACCTGTTGTTACGCTCAATCCAAACGAAGTACAAGATCGTATGCGCCACCAACTTCCGAAGTAGTGGCGGAGCAGCATCAGATCGTAACTTCACCCAAGCAAGTAACGCTGTCCAAGATTGGAAAAAGAAAGGAGTGACTCCAATTCTTCGCATAACCACTGACCAAATCTTCACGCTAAACGCACACCCAAAAAACAAATGATCTCTAGTTTCATCGAGACCATCGCAAAGACAACAACAAGTTTGAGATGTTAAACCCCACGCTGCTAGTCTCATTTTCGTAGGAAGCCTGTTTAGCTGAGCAGTCCACATAAAGAACACATGTTTCGACGTGGCTCCTTTGAACCAGATAAATTTGTACCAATTCTTTTCCTCCTCCTTATGTCTTATAGCTGTCAAATATAATATAATGGAATATATTATTGAGTTGTTTGGATATAAGATCATAAGACACATATATATAGTGTTTAACATTGACATATTGATAACACCAAATAATGTAAATCTTTCTAATCCTTATCAATAGAATATCTATGAGAATATTCTCCGGTTGGGTTCACGGACTTCACTTCATAACTGGGCTCTTATGGCCCACAACACTTGGTTCGCATCTTGCTCCCCAAGATATCTCCAATACTCCCCCGCACGACAAAGGTGGGATGCGAAACACGAAATCCGCAATCACAAAGCAAAACACCTTTGTTGTGGACACTTGTCGAGGACGTACAAAACATGTCAACTAACTCCTCCGGATTAAACCTCAATCTTCAAAAAAATAGGGATGAAACTTTAGCTCGTCTTTGGTCTTGAAAAAGGAAATAATAACATCCCGTGGGTGCATCCTGCAACTCCACAAATAATTGTCCTAATCTCGGACAGTCCATAAATCGGACTAAATAATGACCTAAAAAACATGAGCGTTCCAATAGAACTCCCTAAAACCATAACCAAACTCCCCCGTAATAGAAAAAAATAAAAATCATGAGAACTTCTAAAAATTAAGAATAAATCTCATAAAAATACCCGTGAAAACCCAAAGATTCAAAATCATTATTTCTATGAGAAAAACGATTTTCCCATAACTCTTGCACTCATTCCAAAAACAAACCTTATAAAAATAGAAATAATTTAGCTAAGAAGTAAAAAATTACTTTTAGAAAAAAGAAAAAAAAAACACAAAATCGTACCCCACTCTAAGAGTAAAAAAAAACCAAACTAAAGTAATAAAGTGAAAAGAAAATTAATAAATAAATAAAAACTGTGTAATCGAACGATCAACTTCATCATCATCGTCCGCATCATCACCATCTTCAACACTGTCTCCAACACCATCGCATCCGTTCGTCAATCTCTCCATGATCTCTCAATTTTAATGCGGAAACGCTAACTTCGATCCTCTAGAATCGAAGGCTCTGATACCATGTCAAATATAATATAATGGAATATATTATTGAGTTGTTTGGATACAAGATCATAAGACACATATATATAGTGTTTAACATTGACATATTGATAACATCAAATAATGTAAATCTTTCTAATCCTTATCAATAGAATATCTATGAGAATATTCTCCGGTTGGGTTCACGGGCTTCACTTCATAACTGGGCTCTTATGGCCCACAACACTTGGTTCGCATCTTGCTCCCCAAGATATCTCCAATAATAGCGTTCCAAGTAAGTTTAGAGGAGAAACCATTGCAGGTTGCACCCTCAACGAATCTTCTGCCAATGCAGAGCTAGGAAGCTGAATAGTAGGGAGATGAGAATGCAGCAACACAGCCTCTTCGGATCGGGGAGACGCAAGCAACCATCCAACATCATCACAAGCATCTGCCACACCTGCGTTTAGGGGAATCCTCAGACTTCTCGGACCAGAATCACCCAACCTGTTTATTAGCGAACCAAGGGGAGTCCAGGGGAATCCTCAGACTTCTCGGACCAGAATTACCCAACCTGTTTATTAGCGAACCAAGGGAAGTCCAGCTGTCAAACCAGAACTTAGCAACCAGCCCATTACCCACTGTGCATTTGACAAACTTTTCTGCCATAGGCCTAAGATCTAGCAACGATTTCCAGCTCCCTAAGCCTCTAGGATGCTTCTTGATAGCTTCTTGATAGCCCAAAAGCTTGTGTTTCTTAAATGATGATGCTTATGCCAAGTCATCCACAAAGATTTGCTCTTGGAGAAGAGAAGCCAGATTAGTCTAAGGCAAATAGCAGTGTTCCAAAAACAAAAACGTCTAAGGTCTAAACCATCCTCCTTTCTCGGAACACACACTGTGCTCCAAGAGACTTTGGATTAAACTAGGACAAATAAGTATTTCCAATTTCTCGTTTTTATCCATTTTCACAAAGTGTCATTCCGAAAATTCTCGTTTGTACACCCTTAGCATTAACTACATTAAAGCGGATATTTTGTTGTTTGTCAACTTCTTTTCTTAAACGGATTCCATTTATGTCAAACACTTTCCTTAATCTTTGCACAATATTTTGTTTTTCAACTGAGAGTAGACACAAACCGATCGATTATGTTATTATTTAATATGTAATTTAAATCGGATCTATTCCAAGAAAATCTAAGGGTCCTAATGATAATCTGATTTGGTAGCAGTGTGATGACTCTAACCATGGTCATACCAACGAATGGTAAATGTTAATGTGAATTATTTAATCTATATTGTATATAACTCAAATTGCATAACTCATATATATCGCACTTGAAACATACGACTATGGTGCAGTTATGGTTTTCATTTGCTTGGCAAATTAACCCATTTATTTATTGACTAAAAGATTTTTAAACCACACGTTACAGGAAAATTCTAAAACAAATGAAGCATTGACCAAACCAAACAATAATCAATTACAATCAGAAGAGAGTGTCAACCATCAAGTTCCTTTGACTTTCTCATGGCCGTGTTTGCAAGTCACCGCAAGAAGCATTGACCAAACCCAAAGAACAGCTAAATCCAAAAGCAGATCTCCCAACGTCAAACTCCAACAAAGTGTTTTCCATCTGATGCATTCCGATCACCACCGCCTGCGCCGCCGCATCTCCTCCGTTGAGGAAAGCTAAGCAAGCCACATCATCACTGACTTTCTTCATCGAGTTTGCGGCAGACACTTTCCATATCTTCCCATCAGCTAACTCCAGATCGATCCGGGGCACGTGGAAATATTTCGTTGACTTGAGACAAAACTCCAAGGGTGTTGTGCTATTGACACGTGGAATATCCGATGTGGCTTTTGAGAATGCTTCAAGAAAGACTTTGTATATATCGCTTCGTAACGTAGTGAAAGGGGTTACGGTGCTCAGAGTCACGCCTCCGTCACCCTTGCCGTCGAAATCAAAAGCGTTTTGGGCAAGCAAGATCCTTTCCCCATTTACGGAAATACCCTTGAGCCCCAAGAAATAATTGTTGAGTCTTCTAGGGTTCTTGATCAATTGAGTGTAAGAGAGCATGGATCTTGCATCGATGTTTCCGAGCTTGTACGGGCCTCCACCAAAGAAAATAGCACCTTTGTTCGTAGGCTTTTCATCAGAAGGCAAACACAAGGCGAATTTCTTCTCGAGCCCGAGTCTAAGTCGAGTCAGCTGGTTCCATGTGGCGAGAGCCGTGGGTGCAAGCCCCGCGAGGCCCAAAACCCCAGGAGGGAAGCCGCTGAGGAACGGCTTGGGGATGCATAGGTAATACACGTTCTTGAATGTGACCGACGGAGATCTAGGGTTTAGGGAAGACATGGCAACATCTCCATAGGTGTATTGGTTAGAGCTACATAGACTTGTGAATGGATTGAAGGCGGTTGCTTGGCAAGCACATCTTCCATTGATGAATGTGTTTTGGGTAGGAGGACATTGGTGAGGGTTGAATCTACGAGTGAGAGCACATGTGGCGGAGCCGCAAGGGACGATGGGGCGAGGGAGACCGTCATTGCAGTTGCGGACGAGGAAGGGCCCCCCGATGTGGATGAAATACTCTTCGTTTGTGTTGAGCGTAAAGGTGAAGAGGGGTAAGATGGTGTTTTTGGTCACCCTTGATGCTAGGGTATTGGGTGGATAATTATGAGCCGAGACGTAACTATAAGCGGAAAACAAAATGAGGCAGAGGAGAAGACTCTTTTCCATCTTTTGAGAGTTTCTTTTTTGTAAAAATATTGTTGGAAAGTTGTAGGTTTAGAGAGATGGATATGCTTAGAAGAAGAACAAACACATGTATATATAGGGGATTAAGGTTGACATTTTCGATTTATCGACGTCACACACGCTAATTAATATGTAAAAACATGTGAACACAACGGTACGATCGTACCACTACAACTAGACAAATTTGATAATAATAAAAAAAGTTTTGATGCTTGAACGCCAGATCATAAACAGCCTTATATGTATGTTAAGTGGAAAGATAAGGTTTAAAAAGATTACTGATGGGTATACATGGTCATACCAGTAATAATAACAATAAAATAACACTACCATCACTACTTATGTTTTCTTTTTCTTGTTGAAAATTTATGTTAAGACTTAAGAGTAATAAAGAAATAATTAGCAATAGTTTAAATATATGGAATGTGATATATGATAATATATACGAGCAAATAATTTGAAGGATATATAACGCCTACTAGTTTTGTCAAAAGTCTTATCTACTAGCATGTGTTGTGTAGCCTCTTGTCACATTGATATCCTAAAAGTGATCCTACCGCATAGTGGCTTGCTTAAATAGAAATCTTTAATCGGGTGGCTGTAATAATAAAAACTGCTTTGAAAGTTTGGCAGGATATGAAAACCATATGCGCACTTTTCGTCAAACTCGAAATAACATTTCATATATTTGCCAAAAGGATTGAAAATGTCATTGCTCTTTTCCAATTTTAATTAAAAATGTAGGTTTACATTACGAAAGTGCTACCACATTTTTAAATTAAAGGTGCAAATGGTTGTCGACGAAATAAATAAGTTGACTACGTTAAAGAATTTTTTAGTGAATTAAAGGTAAGTGAAATAAAAATGAGCGAAATACANTTTATTTATATAAAATTAAGTTACGTAAAAAATACATAAAATAATAAAATACAAAGCAATAAAACAACGAAAGTTAATTTTGACGATTATTTTTTCCGATAAATTTTATTCGCTGAGACAGTGTCCACACTTCTCTTCTTCATATTGGCACACAAATTGTTTTCTGTGGAGTTATTAATGAAATCGTTCGATGTATTTTTAAAGACTACAACAACAAAAAGAGAATTTTTAATGGGTGAATTGCAAGAATATTATGTTTGCAACTGTTATTTAGGTGACTAACATAGCAATGCAGTCAATTAAGTTTATAGCAGTAGTCAACTGTCCAAAATAAAGAGAATTGTCGTAAAAGCCCTTGGTCCCTTATTCTAGACATTGTTTTTTCCCAGACTTGAAAGCGACATCTCATATGTTAAAGTAGCAAATGCTAGTGTCTTTTTTTATTTTCTCTTTCCTCTTCATCTTTTCCTTCTCTTTCTCTTCTCTTTCCATTGTTATCGAATAAACTAATGTTTCTCTTTCTCTTTCCTTTTCATCTTCCTTTTTTCCTTCTCTTTCTCTTCTCTTTCCATTGTTGTTGAAGAAACTAACGTTTCTCTTCTCGTTTAAACTGCAATATTTTGTCTTTCTTCTCTCACTAGAAGACAAAACAGATGACTATTTTTTTTTCTTTTAACAAACCAGATGACTAATTTATAATCACGAAAACTTTAAATCATTAGATCTAATAGTTAGTCAACTACATTCACACACATGTACATGAACTATCGCACAAAGTAGTTAACTACTCATTTAGTAAATACCACTGAAACAAATAGTCAACCACATTCACACACATGTACATGAACTATCGCACAAAGTAGTTAACTACTCATTTAACAAATACCACTGAAACAAATAGTCAACCACATTCACACACATGTACATGAACTATCGCACAAAGTAGTTAACTACTCATTTAACAAACACCACTGAAACAAATAGTCAACTACATTCACACACATGTACATGAACTATCGCACAAAGTAGTTAACTACTCATTTAG
>PKML01043616.1:403630-507232 GCA_002933935.1 Eutrema yunnanense | reverse complement strand
TTTTTGGGAAAAGAATGTGATACATGACATAATGACTACATGTATAATTTTACATAATATGATAATCGAAGATGAGCGTGATCTAGACGCACCAATTGAAGTAAGAAGAGAAGTTCCACCTCCGGAGGTTGAAATAGAAGCGGATGAAAATACCCGGTTCCAAGAATTTCTGGCTCGATATAGAAAAATCAAGGATAAAGAAGCTCATTTCTCACTTCGAACTGCGTTAATTGATCATTTATGGGACAAATATATGTCTACTAGTACATCATAAAATTCTACTGTTGTTTGTTTTTATTACATTATGTAATGTAATTTTATCTATATAATAAATGTTAAAATTATATAAAACCGTAATTTTTTTGAACAATTGCAATAAATAAAATAAATAGGTGAAAGTTTGGAAAACTAAAAAGTAAAGGATCTTATTAACAATTAATAATAAAATGGAGAAAGAATATACTTGGAATATTCTTTTTGAAGACAAAAATGAAGCAAACTGTTGGAGAAAACCCTTCTTAATTTTTTTCTTCATTTTGAAGAAACATCATTTTTGAAGAAAAATTTGAAGGACCATTGGAGATGCTCTAACCCCATCTTTTTCTATCCAATCAAAATATGTCATCTAATTAATTTAAACAAAATAAAAATTAATATTAGTGGGACCGTACTTTCCTTTTAGTTTCCTACAAAATATAAGACTTTAAATTATTAAAAAAAATTCAGATTAATCAAAAGATATAAACCATAAACCCTAAATTTAAACCCTAAACTCTAAATCTTAAACCCTAAACTCAAAACTCTAAACCCTAAACTCAAATATTAATAGTAGATATAAATACTACCATAACTTTTATTAAGATATATTAATTTTTACTTTGTTTAAATAAATTAGGGTAAATAAAGAGCTAGGGGTGAGCCCAATTTTTTGTTTTTATTATTATTATGAACTTATGAATTGGAATTGGTATATGTCCGCACGGACCACATACAATTTTATGACCGTGCCCAAAAAGGACCATATCCTAAGAGCATCCGCATTGCAGAGATCTAAAGAGAGTGTTTGACATTAAACAATTGGAAAAAAATTGAAAAAATAGTAAATAGTGTTAGGAAGGTGTCTTATACGAGAACCGTTCTTAGGAGGGTGTCTCACGTGTGTCCTTCTTTTATTGATCCAATATTACTTTTTGATTAAAAATTTAATTATTTAATTAAATTTATTTAAAACTATTAATATTTTATTCATAAGACCCTCATATAGAGGGTCTAAACGATGCAAGTGCTCCATCCACAAGATGTCTACAACAATTTATGTTTTTTTTTATTAAACCAAAAATGATTTAATATTATATTTAATAATTAAAATATGATTTACTAAATTTCCAACGACAAACGATTTCGTTCTTTCCCGCTAAGAATGTGATTATGTGTTATTCCGTTAAAAATAAAATTTTGCGGTTTTAGCGGAAAACATGATTTTGACAGAAAAATACGATTTCGTGGTCTTGGCGGAAAAACGTGTTTTTACAGCTTTGAACGGGAAAACACGATTTTGGCGGAAAAATGCGATTTCGTTGTTTGGGGGGGGGGGGGGAAACGCAATTTTACGTTTTTGGCAGGTAAACATAATTTTGGCGGGAAAATGCGATTTCGCGGTTTTGGCAGAAAATATGATTTCACGGTTTTGGCGAGAAAATACGGTTTTACGGTTTTGGCGAGAAAATGCAGGTTTGCGGGTTTGGTGGAAAAATACGATTTCACGAGTTTGAAATTTTGACAAGAAAATCTGATTTTGTTATTTTGGTAAGCAAATATGATATTTTAGCAATAATTGTAAACTATTATTTAATAAGAATAATCAAAGATAAAATTAATTAGTTTTATTTTATTTTTAAAAGTCTTTGGGCTGTGTTCGAAAAAAAAGTAGTTGAATGTTCAATGACCGTTTGGTCCGGTCCGCTTTTGACCGAGGACGAAATTGTTCTTAGTCCATTTACACCGCTTTATATTTGGGCGTGACCATGACTAGTGCGTAATGATTTGGACCCATGGACACGCCCGCCCAATTGACAGCTATACTCGTGGGATCCAAATACTCTAAATTCCCAGTCATGGATCGGGTCAAGAATGCGAATTTCATCCACACTATTAAGATCAAGAGAGAATTAAGCAAAGAGAGCTACACTATCTTTTAATTTACCTTTCCTCAAAGAATCACAAAAGGGACCAAACCAACCATTTCCATTGATAGCTAATTAATGAAGAAGCAAAAGACTTTTAGACAGGAAAACAAGAATGTGTCTTGTCGCAAGCGTACATACAGAACCAGATTAACACTGAACACATTTTTATTCTCTAAGATACAGATGTACATCCAAATGGGCAAGTCCTCTGTTAGGTTTTGTCCGCAAATAATTCAGCTGGTACAAGAAACCAACCAAATGATCTTTAAAACCTATTTCAAAGATGAAAAAAAAAACTGTAAAAAACAGAACCTACTAGTACAATACAACAAACAAACAGACAGCATAAAACTACACAAGGCCACTCGAGAACAAAAACAGAACTATGAAGGAGGCTGTGCTTTGTTCTGGTTTTTCTTGTACCAAATGTGCCAGGCAATAACCAATCCCGGAAAACCTAAGAACCACCATTTAGGAGTCTGGAAAAACTTCAGATCAGGGAAAACCATAGGGGCTATGACGAAACTAAAAATCAGGTTGAGAAAAAGAGCCAAGAAAGCAACATCTCCATTAGACAATTCTGTTTCAATTGACATGCGTAGCTGTCTCTTAACCTCCCTAACAATCCCCGCGACAAATTCAAACTCGTTTCTGTGAAAAAAAACACATGATTTAGATAGAGAACTGTGATTCTGCTATATCCGTAATAGAAGAATCATCAAGACTAATCCAAGAACCTGTAATTTGACGGGGAAAAGCCAAATCTTTTAGTCACAGACCTCAAGGCACACTCCCATCTCTCGACCCTCTCAGGCTCCTCTTTGTATTCCTGCTTCATTTGCTTGAAAAGAACGGTGAACTTAACCATCGGGAACGCCTTATCGGGATTTTCTATTGGGATCACCACGAGTTTTTCACCTCGTCCGCGCTTACGTTGAAGAAGATGGGAATCACCACGAGTTTCTTTTCCTCCATCTGTTTATTCATCCTCACAAGCTCCTCCAAACACCATTTCGACTCACAGTACCTCTCGGAGAAGATGGCTAGCGCGATCTTTGACCTCTTGATCCTTGTGAAGACACCTTTTATTTCTTTCCCCTTCCGCTCGTGGTCGTCAATGAAGACGTTGATCCCTGAGTCCTTCAAGGCCCACACGGGAATCCTGACAAAGTTATCACGCAGTTCGGCTCCACGGAAGTTGACAAACACCTGAGGAAGGGGTACTTGGACCTGCCCCTCCATTGGAATGGTGTTAGGTTCGTCTGAAAAACAGAGAATTTAGTTGGTAAAGACTTTGCTGTCTCAATTTGTCCTTAAAAAAACATACAGAGGGACCATTCTTTATTCTTCAAACCAATCCGTGACTCAATGCCAAAGTCTAGAGACCTTTCATCAGTCTTTCTTTAATATTATACAAAAGTCATCTTTAAACATCACTATATCTATGGATCCTATTCTTCTGAATTCCGGGTCATGGGTCGGGTCAAGAATGTTTTTGAAGGAAAAATATCAAGAGAGAAACGCTAAACGTGTTCATACCAATGAAGAAAACAAAAGACAAGAAACTGTCTTCTACATAAGCTCACAGACAGAAGCAGAGTAATACAGGACACATTTTGTTCTTTGGGATAGTAAATAACAATTATACAGATGTACAACAAGACAGCGTAAAGCCATTTAACTAAGATTTGGTGATTAACGTGATCAATGAAGAGGTGATCTGTTTGGTTATGTTCATAGACAATAAAGCTGGTGCAAGAGACCAACCAAAACAGGAACACCTAGCAAACACTTAACACCCTTGTAAACTTTCACATCGGTGCAAAAAAAACGTGCTATGAAGAGACTAAAGAGAAAAACCGCAGCTGAAGCCAAAACAAACACTTGTCCTCTCGACATAGTTCTTCTTCCTCCCGGAGAGTATAGTAGATCGCTCTTAACCGACCATACAATTGCCCTGACAAGACCTAAACCCGTTCTGCACACATGAGTCAGAGAAAAACAGTTGGATGAGACCAAACAAGTAGTCTTCCTGAGTACCAACAAGAATTGCCTTAATCTTCTTCTACATACCATCACTAACTAGGCATGCAAGTAATCCATTATATTTCTTTATTGTCTAAAGTTTTCACTACTCCTAAGAATCATCAAGAACATAATTACCCGTGTTCTTCTGAGGTCAAGCCGGTTCTGCTAGCTATTGAAATCAAGGAATCCTCCCAATTCAGGAACTTGAGTGGATCGTTTCTGTGTTTCTCCCTCAATACCTTGAAATGAGTACCGAATTCACCCTCGAGGTTTTTCACATCACTCGTGCTCACATCGTAGAAGACAGGAATGACCTCCATGAGTCTGTTTTCTTCAGCGTGTTCGTGCATCTTTTGAAGCTCGTTCAAGCACATCTCTGACTCTGTATACCTCTTGGAGAAGATGACGACCGCGATTTTTGAATCCTCGATCTTTGTGGAAAGGTTTCGTATGTCCCTCCTATTTGCTTCTCCTCTGTCAATGAAAACGTTGATTCTTTCGTCTCTCAGTCCCCAGACAAGATATCTGATGAAGTTGTCGCGCAATTCATCTCCATGGAAACTGATGAACACCTGAGGAGGACGTTGGTATGGTTGTACTTGTACATCTGCCATTGGAGGCCTGAGACTTTTTCTTGTTTTGATCTTAAAAGGACAACAAAATGTCAGAAGCTGGAAACCGAATCTTATATACATTAAAGGTTTCTTCTTTTGGACTAATTCATATGTAAAGTCTACCCCTCGCATATCGCAATTTCCTTCTTTAATATGTAGTGGTAATTAATACGGTAATATGACTATCTAGCATTTATTAATAACAAAATTAGGGCATGTTTTTTAATTAGGTAGAGAACATAGAGAAATAATTTTTCTCTCTTATACCCCTGATTATAACCAATATTTTCTCTTTTCATATATTATCTCTGATATACTTTCTGATGGTGAGAACTGTTCTGATGGTATCACGATCTCGTTATACTCTCCTATATACTTATACAACAATGGCGATACCACTCGTATCTACGTTTCTGTAACTATTTCGTCTCGATTTCTCTTCTTCTCGAACCGTACCACTCAGATCTACTCTTCACGCCTCAAATTGCAACCACTCATGGTATTCTCCCAGCTCTGCCTTCTCTGCATCCTTTATTCACGGATCCTACCTCTCCGCCGTCGTGTTCTCCAACACGGTTCCTATATGGTCGGCTGGAACCGTCTATTCCGGTGGATCTCTCCGCCTTCTCCGTTATGGCTCCCTCCGACTCGTTAACTGCTCTGGCGATACTATTTGGGACTCCGACAGCGACAATCAAGGAGTTGCTTCCGCCTCTCTCAAAAATTTTGGAAATTTTGTTCTCCTTAATCACAGAAACTTGACGGTGTGGTCTTCCTTTGCTCACCCGAGCGACATTATCATCCCGACGCAGAATTTCACATTCGGTATGTCTCCCCGATCTGGTTCTTACTCGTTTCATCTCTCGGAAAAAGGGAATTTGAATCTCAAGTGGGACAATAGTGTAGTTTACTGGAACCAAGGGCTTAATTCTTCTATTGATGGTCCGAATTCAATTTCAAATCACTCGTCTCCGAGTTTTGTTTTGAAACCTAACGAAGTTGCGTCGATTCTCGATTCTACTTTCCAAACGGCGACGAAATTTCTGTTTACAGTAGCGATTACGGAGAAGGAAACAATGTGTTTAGGTTTTTGAAGTTCGAGGACAATGGAAATTTGAGAATCTACAGTGTTTCTAAAGGCACTGAGATCCAGATGCAGAGATGGGTGGATGTTGTTGACGGCACATTGTTTCCTCACCGGAGATTTGCACAAAGAATCAGTGTTGTGTAACTCGTTATTTTTAGTTATCGGATTACTTAACATGATAACCTAATATACTAGCCCATTACAAGTAGGTAACATTCTGTATGATAACTAGTTTATCAAAATAAACGTTAACTTATTGGTAGTTAACACGTAATATGTAAACTTATCACGATATCATGTTAGTTATCATATTGTTAGCACGTTACAAATATCGGATATTATTGTTAGCATGTTAACATTCTATATGATAACTAGTTTAT
This sequence comes from Eutrema yunnanense, assembly GCA_002933935.1. Lineage (NCBI taxonomy): Eukaryota > Viridiplantae > Streptophyta > Magnoliopsida > Brassicales > Brassicaceae > Eutrema > Eutrema yunnanense. Next base: position 500,937 of record PKML01043616.1, on the reverse strand, counting down.
CAAAATAAACGTTAACTTATCGGTAGTTAACACGTAATCTGTAAACTTATCGCGATATCATGTTAGTTATCATATTGTTAACACGTTACAAATATTGGATATTATTGTTAGCACGTTAACATTCTATATAATAATTGGATTACCGATTTCGGATGAACAGTGATGTCGATCGGTGATGAACAGTGTTAACGGCAATGGCATTTTATGTAAATAATTCAACTAACAAGGATAAATATGGTATACAAAATTTTCTCTTTCTTAAAAAACTAATAAACTAGTCAACTATGTTACAAAACTAATAAAAGAATTATCTATGTATATTGAGCTAAATGACCCTTGTTTTAAATCTAACATTCTTAGACTCCAACTGATCGACATGATAGATAAATAAAAATGAGTTGATTCGTTGATTTCATTGTTTTACTTTAAAAACTTACTATTTTAGACAAAATTGTATTCTTGTATAAAATTAATGGAGTCCACATTATAATGTGAAATTTTTTAATTAAAATTTATAATAAATAAAAAAATTCAAATAGAAAATATGCACGGTAAAAATATAGAAACTCTATAATAATTAATTAAATATGAATAAAAATGTTTATATTGAAATTTAAGTGAAGATATTAATTTTTTGTATGATTATTTTGTCTATCATTCTTTATATAAAAATGAAACTAGATGATTTCACTTGTTTTTTACTTGTTAGTTCATATTGGATAAAAAAAATGCATTATAAACTTTTTGTTTTTGTTAGTTTTTTTTGTATTGAATGAAGCGCAATAGATATCCACGGATATCCGTAAATTTTCCGGATATTCGTATTTTTCTGGAGCAAAGCAAATCACAAAATTAGATATTCGATAAAAACGAAACAAATCACAAATAGTAGAATTTTCTATGATATCCGCTCGTTACCCCCCCTAATTGTAACCTTTAGACCTTCATTGTGTACGGCCGCCTTGTGTGTGGGTTATATGATATCCACGTTGTGTTTGAATTTACCATACGATGTGTGGATTAAGTAATCTGTTCTTTATTTAGCAAAAAAAAAGTAATCTGTTCTTTGTTTAATTAGAATATATAATATTGAAATTTCGCCCACATATATTGTTGACAAAAAAAACTTCCGTTGATGTCTCATTGGGTTGAAATATCAACATGCGACATGAGCAATTTGGGATGTCCTCAGCAACAACGTCCTTTGAACCCAAACGCTGAAATCTCTACATGCGATGGTTTCCCCAATACCATGTCCGATACCATTTCCGCGGTTCCTAGAGCCTAGAAGATTTCAAGAAACCGGGAATCATGATCGGGTTCTTGAGATAAGTTTTAGAGCATTAGGATCAATCTTGCTTACCATGGAAAGTCCACCTCCTTCATGCCCAGCTGCCAAGTACAGGTTTTTCAATCCGGGCACGGATCCTATCATTGGCTTCCCATCAGGCACTATGATCAGTTAAAAGATTTAAGTTCAGGTTTTGTGATCATTCCAAATGCCGTTCTCAAGCTATTTGGAGCATTAGAAGCACGAAGCTTACTGTAAGGGCGCAACCCGACTCTCACTTTCCTGTTACGGACAAGGGAAATATCACGTAACTTGGGCAAGAATTCTGCTGCACGCTCCCATATGCAGCGGATGATTGTCTCATCAGCTTCAGTGTCGAACCCGACAAACTCACGGCTGCTCCCTGAAATCAAAGATGGCTAAATGGCGGAGAGAGATACATCGTGCGTGACTGGTAAACATTTTTACCACACAAAATAAGAAGCACATGGAGTTTAAGAGGTGGACATAGATAGATTGATGAAACTCTTTATATATTACCGAGAACAAGGTTTCCTGTTGTGTCCATTGTGGCTGTCATGGAAATAGATAGCATCCGTTCCTCGACATCCAATCCTGGAGCCAAAGCACTTTGATGATCCACGTAACCAGCCTCCATTATCCCATGATTTAAATGGAACGAATCAAAATTCTCTACCACAAGCAGATGCCCCTGCAAGGAATAAACTTTGGATACTGCATCTTAAAAAAAAAACAAAGCAGTCCATTTCCAGAGTCTAACATATATTCTGGAAGCTTTCCGAGGATCAACTCGAGAAACAAAGATATACAACTTGTTGCTCTTAACAATAATATCCTCAAAAACTCAGCTTGCCAGAATTTCTAGACCTCATGATGACGAATTGACGATGATACACTTTGATATAGAGATTTGAAATGCCAACTTTTTTTTGTGAATGATTACGGGGGAAATAAAATGCAAGAATGAGCAACCATTCGATAGTTGAACCTTTCTTGGCTTCACAGGAACTTCCACCGAAATGTTGCAGTCTTTAAGCAATTCATCCATCAGAGATCCACTCCAGCAACCAGCAGCTACTATAGTAGCCTTCTTACCATACAAGTTGCGTTTCAAAGTCTGAACACCTGCAACCTCCTTGCTACGCCCATCAGACCTGAATAGAAGATATTATTACCATACAAATAAAACTCTAGCAAAAGAACAATTACTAGTGTGCAATGAAGATTTACAGAGACTTGGATTAACTTGTTTTTGAGTTTCAGCCTCTTAAGGTACCAAAATCAGGAGATCTCTCAGTTGCTTGAGGTGACAGCAAACTAAACACAAGTCAACAGAGGTTTTCTCATATACAGTTATGAATATTTATGTCATATCTATCCCTAGATTAAAGAATGCATTTTTACTGTCTAGTTCAGAAGAGTTCCGAATCAGGTAAATAAAGATTAGCAACCTTATTAAACCTGTAACTGGTTCATGATAGAACTCTGCATATCTTCCTTCTGTTGCAAACGCTCTGTTGCCCTGAATAACTCAAAGAAAACTAAGTAAACCGCGAAGCAAAAGAGCCAGATGAGACATTCAACTATCCAAGGAAAAACTAGCAACCTTCTCAATATAAGAAACAGCACGATGAGCGTCCAACTGCGAATCATCGGGAAGAAATGCAGCCCCAGTGTCATCATCCACAAGGACCGCAGGCTCCTTTAGAAACAAATCAGCGCTAGACAAATATTCAGCTCTCAACCCAGCTTCAGACAGCTCATGAACCTTTCGTTTCAGAGCAACACATTCCTGAGAAGTCTTTCCAATGAGCAAGCTTCCTGCAGATAAACAATAATATACTGAACTGTATATCATCTACAAAAAAAAGGGTCCCCACTCGTGGAACAAGATGAAAAAAGCAATGTGAGTGGAGAAAACCCAATTGACTAAACTGAGGAAATATATAGGTAGAATAGGTATAAAGATCAATGCAAGTTAATCAGATAAACAAAGTAGCTCAAAGAGCTCCAGACAGCCTAGAGAAGATGTCGAAAGTCACCAAACTCTAAACAAACGGAAGTGGGGAATCAGAAAAAAAAACCTGTCTTTTTCCAACCGAGCATCTCTTGAGGATCAAGGCCTTGATCGTTTAAGCTCTGTGCAAGGTTGTGCCAGAGTTGATGGCTCCTCATGGCCAAGTCCCATATATCACTGCCTGGTTTCTTGTGTGTCATCCATATATATCCCTGTCCTGAATCCAAAAACCACAAATTTCGTGTCAAGCAAACTCTATAGACTTCAACTTTCCAGCAGAAATACATGCATGGGAAAGCTAAGAAAAGGTAATGTCAGATCCAATTTGGAAGCAGGAGAAGGGTAAAAGATTACCGGCACCGGTAGCGCCGGAGCAGGGGACGGCTTTATCGACAACGGCAACGGATAGATCCGACCCGATAAGGAGCTGGCGGGCTATGGTCAACCCGATGATCCCACCACCAACAACAACAACATCGAAAGAGCTGCGAGAAGCAGTGACACGAAGTGATGGAGAAGCTCCATGTCGGGTCTTCCAGGTGGCGGGAGATAAAAATGGAGACTTTAAAAAACTGGGTGATTGAATGGAGATGGAAACCATGGCAGAGGCTTTGGGTCAACGGCTGCTCGTATCGCGCTTGAGGTTTCTTAAACTTTCAAAAGGCTTTTGGCAACGAAACGGTGGTCAAACCGGCAAAGCCAACGCAGTTTTGGATCAAGCTTGACTGAATTGAGTGGAGTGGTTCGTCAAGTAAGGAAAATAAATTTAGTATCTCTGCTTTTTGACATGTCCTTAACCAAATTCTTGGCAGTAGAATAAGGAATCTTGTTAGTATTACAAACACGATTGATGTTTTACATCCAACTTCTTCCTTCCAGCAAAGTCAACTTGAGAAAAATCTTCTATTACAATGCAAGCCTTACAGCATTACATATATATTTTGATGGATGGATCAATTTATCTCTACAGCATGAAACAGCAAAAAAAAGCATTTGTGATCTTCAAGCTTCTACAGCTACTCCACCAACACTATTATCAGCTTCTGAAATGGTGGGAGTGGCAGTTTCGTACAATCCAATGCTCAGAATCCTCATCTGGCTAAACTACTAATTAAGACTGCAAAAAGAGCCACGAGAATCCCTCTGTTTCTCGCGAGGATGGAACGCGGTGATCCCGAGAAATTTACCCTCTCTGCCTGATCCCTGCAGGAAAAAACAAGACACCGGTCAATGCAACAAGTTGATCTCCGTTAACTACATGTGACCTACGATTTCTAGAACAAAATACTCTCCAGTTAAACTGTCTCAGGCAACCACCAATTGAAAAAACAACAAGAATCCGGCCATGTTACAAAGACCAGATATGTTCAACTGATGAAATAGCATATGTTTCATTGAACACAACGACTGAGAAGGCCAACCTAAAAGCTAATTCCTATCTGAATTCAAGATACTGTAAGTCCATATGAACAAGGTTTTTGAGTTGCTTTTCTACATATTAGGTGCTTCCAGTTCCTCCAATCTCTTTCTCTTGAATCAAATTTGGAATTCTTTGGGACCAATAAAAGAAAGAAAGAAAAATATGCTCTTTCTATCTTATTTATGGAACATTCTTTTCTAGATCTTTTTTTTTTTTCCAACTTTTAGAAATAATACGAGCTCATTTGTGTTTCTGAGAATCTTACTTTTGTAACGGTGAGAGCCGACCACAGTATATGGTGTTTTCAGGAATGGAATTCTCAGATGTGTCAATCTCGGGATTAACTACATTCAAGTATACTTCTTGTCCCAGATACCATGAGGCAAGATTGTCTATTCGAAGGTTCCACATGCCAGCATTGTCCAAGTAAACTAAGACGGCCGTCCATGCACCAGGAAACACCTGTAAACACAGGAGCAGTTCATAACCACATAGAAACGAATGTAACATATAGGTTTTTAGGTGTTAAGACATCAAACCTGCGTCGTAGATCGAGCAACCCCATCCCCCTTGTTGTATGTGCTTCTGCTATTCTCTGTCCACAGACCAAAGTCCATCCTTCAAGACAAACATCATTCTTTCTTTACAATCACATCTACCCTGATATTTCAACGTCTCCACATGTAGATGGATCTGATATAACTAATGCAACCTTACCCGACAACAAAAAATGCATAGCCATCCAAGTGATAGCTCTTAACAGTGGTGTCACTATTCTGAAATATGATTTCCATGAATCCCTTGTACGTGCCGTTCATGACAGAGGTATCAACCTTGGGATGCCTGTTCATCGGTCTTTTCGGGAAATCCAACTTGTATACTCCTGAGATGTTGTATTCTTGAGCAAGCTTTAGGGGTGTTGAAGGATGTAAGTATGATATACCATTAAGAGTGGCACGCAATCGCCCATCTATCAGCTCTGGTGGCCGGTTGACAATCACATAGACATCAGTTACTGTAATCTGGCCATATTTGAAAGATCCCTGAGGGTTCGGGCGGGCAGCTCCAGCTGAGACATTCAACCTACCAAACAGCATTTCCATCAGCAACAAGTAAAAATTGCAGTTTTGAATACAAGTAAAAAGGGGTACAAAATACCATTCTGGCCAAGACATTTCCTAGTATGAAACATAACTATACATAGTGGTTAACAACCTTATGGATCGTGCTTGGTTCATTGAGAAATATGTGTCCAACTCAATAGGAGGATCAGGGAGTGGACCTGAAGCGGGTCCTTGGGAATTAGAGTAGTGCAAGATAGCGACTCCAGTAGCTTTGACGGACGAAGATGATTTAGCAAACCTTGGGCTGGCAACGATGTAGTAGTCGTTACTACCAGATTGATCCATAGTGACCAGAAATGAGAAAGATTGACCCACATGAATGTCCATATTCGTATAATTCTGCTGAACTGTGTATGAACCTTCTGTCTCAACAAGAAGTAGGTTATGATTCTGTATTCTGAAATTCAAGCTGGTTGCAATGCCACTGTTATGAACACGGAAACGGTATGTTCTTCCTGGTAAAGATGAAGATATGAAAGTGGTCAGAGACAAGAGAAGAATCAAACTATAATCTAAACCACATCTATGGGATTGAACTACGCTGGAGACATTTTGACATTAGGCTATCAAGATGAAACAAAATCAAGATTCAACAATGAAAAAATCTAGGGATATGTTTCAAGGATACCTGGTTCAACGTTTATCGTCCCATAAGGAATACCATCGGAAGCGAGCTCGTGAGTGTAAGGAAAAGGTCCAAATCCATTGATGACAGTGCCATCCGGAGCTCCAAAGTCAGTCTTACTCTCAACATCCTTCCTCAGCTTCTGATACCCCCAAAAAAGATGTTAAAACAACCGTAGCAAAAGGGAGACAAGAAAGAAAGAAACACATTAGGTTTGTGTAAACCTTATGGCTCTTAGTGAACCAATCACTGATAAAGAGGGTAACATCTCCATCAGGCAAAGGAAAAGGAAGTGGAATGATGTCTCGATTGTTGACAATGATCCCTCCATACCCACCAGCTGCTCTCTGGAAGTTTGTAGAAGGAAAATAGAAGAAGCTTCCAATCTGGTCTTTGACCTGAAACTCATAAGTCCAGTTCCAACCAGAAGGAATCGGACAGTTAGTCCCCAAAACACCATCTTGCCACGAGTTTTTCCTATGTTGGATTCCATTCCTACAATAACGTTTTTTAGTGAACCAAAAACCATAAAATTTGTCAGATTTTGAACAAGAATCACCATTACCATGTGAGAAGCAACGGCTCATCAAGATTATTCTTCACGTTCATAACAACATTCCAATTCGTAGTCACGTTGAGAATGGGGCCAGGGAATTGCCCATTTATCCCAATAACCTACACGAGATCTCAACATAAAAAACAAAAAATTGGAACAAAGCAGTACATTACTATCAGAATTGGAGTTTCGAATTGAAAGATGGAGAGGAGAAGAAACCTGTTGGCGAGTGCCGAGAGGAGAAGCTGTGAGGTAAGAGACGGTCCAGTCGAAGAAGACGTAAGGGTCGGCGGCGAAACAGCCACTAGCCGACAACAATACGAGTAGAGCTTGGAATAGAGAAGTGCACGACGAGTGCGGTGGAGAGCAGCGCATCGGATCTCTACGAACCTCCTTCGCTTCGCAGTGAGTGAAGTCGGAGAAGACATGTGCAGCTTTTAACGGCGTTTGGAGATGAGAGAATGTGAATACAGCCCGAGGCGCCAAAAGAGCACAATACTTGTTGGGTCCCACTTTCTCAGGAAATTTTCAGAGAAACTATTAAATTGCCCATAATCTTTAACAACATATTCAAATCAACCCCCAGACCTTTTTATTTTTGAATCGAGAATGTTTTGAAATTTTGAAAAATTAAATTCGAATTTTCTTTATTTCTATTTCGATTACGAGAAAGAGATCGATCAACTCCGATTTTTTTTTCTTTTTTTCTAATTGATTCTTTCAGGATCGAGATGTTAAGGCTTAAGAGTTAAGAGTCAACGTTCTTCAGACCCCAGCGTTAATAAATACCCTTTATGCCTTTACTTGTAGCTCAAAAAAACTTTTGTCAAGTTGTTCATATTAAGGAATAAGACGAGCTGCTCAATTAAAGTGTAAAGTAAGTTTTTTAATACTATATAAAAGTAAGTTGAAGGGCTTTGCGACTGCTGTTGTACGTTCTTGGTTTCAAATGTGGGATCATTCAGTTGATTGAAATGGATCTGAATCTGATTTACTCCGCCATATGCCTACTTGAGGAAATGGAAATCATACCCCTTATCCACTTCCGACATTAAGATACAAAAAAATGCTATTGTCTTATTTAGCATAGATTATATAGCCTGTTGACGCCTTGACAAAACTAAACAATTGACAATTAATTACACATTATTTAATTTATTGTGTGTTTGCTTTTCTAGTAACGAATTGCGAGAGCTGATTGCAATGTATATATGTTGGGCTTGGGCTAGTGAAGACTCGGCAAAATAGGACCAGTGTCCTTATAATGAAGGCAGAGATAATGGACTAGGAGTCTAGGACTATGAAAGGGATAGTCTAGCTTTTCTCATATCGTCCCTCAAGACCATTATGTTAGGAATAAATGGTTAGTGGTAAGCTCTGTACCTTCGGTTTAATCCGGTTTAAAATGAGATCGGTTCAATTGATTTCGGTCGATGAAAATTTATAAACCGACAACGATGTAGTCCACATCGCTTCGATTACTGGTTTTAGGGCCATTAAGCCCGACTCCACTAAGTCGGCACCGACCTCTGAAATAAACGTAAAATTTTTATATCTTATATGAGAAAAATAAAAATAAATTTTCCACATGCAAATTCGCGAAGAAAAAGAAAATCGTCAAGTTTTAACCTATATAAGATCTTATAAATAAGAAGGAGAGACCCTCCTAATTCGAAAATATCACACAACTGATTAACGAGACCCAAGAGATTTATAGCTCCGAGTTTTATGTCTTTAATCTTTTAATTTTTGTCTTGTTTTTGATTATCTCATCGATCTCCGACGATTTAATATTTCTTGTACTTGGCTGAGATACTTAATAAAACGAGATTTTGATCTCTTTTTTGTTATTTATATAACTTAATTAAAAATCAAGTTCAACATAAATCGATTAGCATGTAAAAGTATCCCTAAAGTGAACTTGAACACCGTAGGAAACTTTTAATATATTATCAACTCATGTTATGGATTAAACTGAATTTTTTTTTTCTCGAATAAAAAAAAAAAAGGAAAAGAGAGAAAGAAACAAACAACTGACCAACGGATCAGTGGGCTAGTGGCTTAAGCGCAGGGGTTGGTTCCATGAGCTCCCTAGTTCGACTCCGTTAGGAGGGATGCTTTACGCCGAATTGATATTAGCAAAGGCTGGTCCCGGACCAAGAGGGGATTAGTGGGCTCCAGCCCGCGAACCCCTCCTAGTTAACAAAAAAAAAAAAAAAGAAACAAACAACTGTTTGGAATTAGTAATAAATATGAGTTTTGACTACAATTTATAACTACTTTGAGACAAAACTATCTTTTCGAGAGATGCACATGCAGGTGAAAAGCTTTAAAGCTGGGTTATTTTCGGTCACCATTTGTTTTTGAAAAGATCGTTGTTTGGATCCATTTGTCAGAGTTAAGCTTTTGCCCTCTCCCTGTAAATGACCAGTGGCAACCACGCGCCTCCACGTTTGCTCTTATAGCCGAACAAAGAAGCTTCCCGTTTGTTATCCACGCGCGTGTTGGATCTCTACTCTCTCCGCATGTGACACGGTCCATTAATTTCCAGCGTCTAGGCCCAATCATCCTTAAGGACAGACAGATAATAAATGTACACCTCATATTCCAAGGCATATTACAGTATCGTTAGTACACGTGGTAGCGTATGATTGGGTAATTTGTTTTCTACAGTGAGAACACAGATGCAGAGGATCACAGCTCCCATCGAAATTTCGCCCTCAATAATTTTGATCCACTCTGTTTCAAGCTGTCATCAATGTCTTCTTCTTATTCTTCTCCACCGTTTAAACCCTAATCTTAATTTTCCTCATCGCGAAGCAAAACACAGATCGGGATTACAATTTCATGAATTGAGGAAATTTAAATTTTTGTTTTTTCTTAAAAAAAAAGCGATGAATCGTGTTGCTCAGTTCGCGGTTCTTCAGCTTCTTCTTATCGCCGCTGCGATCTCGATCCCGGGGGTTTTCGCCGAGAATGATTCGATATACGAGGTTCTTCGAGCACACGCGTTACCGATGGGGCTATTACCAAAGGGCGTTAAAGAATTCAGCGTCGACGCCGAGACAGGACAGTTTTCGGTTTTCCTCAACCAATCCTGCAAGGCTAAGTACGAGAGCGAGCTGCATTACGAGGCCAACATTACGGGGACGATAGGTTACGGAAGCATCGGAGGTTTATCGGGGATCTCGGCGCAGGAACTCTTCCTGTGGTTTCCGGTTAAAGGGATCCGAGTGGACATACCAAGCTCCGGCATTATATACTTCGATGTCGGAGTTGTTCGCAAGCAGTACTCCATGTCTTTGTTCGAGTCACCGAGGGATTGCGTTGCTGTTGAAAACGAGGCTGAGTTTCGTGGGGATATTAAGGTATGGATTCTGAATCTCGTGTTGATATTCGTGGAACTTGTTACCATTGTAATAGATTCTTTATTGTGGCTTAACTTCATTCTTCAGAATTCGGAATCTTGGGGATCTTTTTTTTTACAGGGTCGTTTCTGCAATATTGATTTTGGATTGTGTTGGAAATTGTCAGATTCATTGGATATGTAGGAAATGAGTTTTTTTTAATGGGTTTGTTTGTGCAGGTTCAGTCATCTATGCTGCAATTCTATGAAGTAGATCAAAGTGTTGGGAGAAACATTGTGTAAGCCAAAAGGGTTGATGAATGTTGTAATGAAGATGTGTTACAGTATACAAGTTAGAAACTTTTAGCTGCTCATGGATATTTGAAGACACAGACACACACACCTTCCATTTGAGGTCAGATGCTCCTTTCTTCCCCCAATTGCTTTCTGTTTGAAGTGAAAATGAGAGAGCGCAAGTTAGATGGGAAGAACGAGTGTGGGAGGGTTTTGTTTGGAATGTCCAGATTCGGTTGTTGAAGCGATCACAGGTGATTGAATGTTTTGTGAATTTTTGTTTTATGTTTTGCACTTTGGCATGTATGTCACGTCTTTCTTCTCGTTGTAGCATAATACATATAATATATGTATAATATATTGTCCATGTGTAATCATATTTTTTAGCCCAATAAGATTATTTACAGTTTGCAATATTTTCCTTCCTTCCAACAAATATGTATTAGCTTTCGAAAGTACCCCATTGGCTTTGTCAAATTGTTCTATTTTTTGTTCAACATTTTATTGGGTTTAAACCGTGATGATGGTGACACCAATTTTTTTCGTTTAGTTGGTTAAAAAACACTTATCTAGCAAATTCTTTTTGTTAATTTCGCTAGTCACAACGGTAAATATATCTCTGATTGTAATATAACAACCTCAGTTGTACTATTAATGGAAAAAATATTTACTTGTGTTTAAGAGTGATTAACTGGAAAATTCACATTCAATTGTTGGATGTGAACATTATGTGTATGTATTCCGTAAATGAACATATACAAAACACACATTCAACGAGGAACCAGTGACATCTATAAATCCAATATTGTTTTTGCACCTCAAAAAAAAAACATATAAAGGAATAATTTATAGCAAATTTTGAAAAATATAAATTCACCATGGAACATATTTTTATTCTAAAGACGAATCGGAAGTAGAATCGTCGAGTAGACTTCCATTGTGGCCATCGGGAGATCCGGTAGGCTTAATAAGATGAAGAGGTTGTTTGAGAGTCCAGTGCATTATACTCGCAGTCAATGTCAGAATCATCTTCTGGTTCACCTGTTCATATATTTATTATATACATAACATATCAAATCTTTTGATATTGTTAAGCGATTAGATTATATATATTTATGTGAAAATGAGAGAGGCTTTGAAATACCTCAGTTATATCTTCTGGGAGTAAAAATATGGAGCAACCCAGCTTCCTGGCTATGCTAATCACGTAAGTGGCATTCATCTTTTTCTCTTCATCTGTATGTATTAGCAGCAAGTGTCTCTATTAAACAATAATGTTCAAACACATACACAAATGAATATTAACAGTTAATTACCAGTTACTCCGTTTGTAACAAGACTCCAGTTTACGGCTCTTGGCTGCACTGAACTCAACAGCTCCAGGAAAAATATTCCATCGGACAAGCTCTTGTCCTATCATTATCAGACATCTTTCGTTACTAACACGGATTGTTTGTATGTTAAATATCTCACGTCGAAGAGTACTTACCCTGAAACTGTACATGCGGGTTTGGCTTCCGTTCTTTCTCACTTTAGCATTTGCCCACTCCAATATATCAATGTCTGTTATTTCTTTGCCGTTGGACTGGAACCTCAAGTTCTTAAGGAGTTGCAGGATGTTGTATCTCATCAACTGCCATAAGTATGCTGGAAGAGGTTTTCATTATTAAGAGTTCATGATGTGTGTGATTCATAAAAACACAATCATAGAATTGGCAAAAATTACCTAGTATCAGCTTCTTGTTTCCTTGAACAACGTCATTTCCAGCAATGTTAACCAAAGAGAACTTGAGCTGCTTCCCTAATTTCACAACCTGATTACAGTTTTCTACTTTCTTGAATGGCAATTTGATGGGAGGCTTGCTTGCTATTTTCCAATTAACAATTCCTGGAGACACCTTGTCGAGTGTCTGCAACAATATCCACCTGTTGCCAAAACCAGAACACAGTGTTAATATGCACTCCACACTCTATTAACATTTCTTAGTTTCTTATACTCAATGCTGAAATACTAACCCATCTCTGAGATCTTCAAAGACGTTGTTTATGTATACGGAACTATCAAAGCTGTTGATCCAAAACCGGAATGCTTTTTCTTCTCTTGAAATTTGAGTGTCATCGGCTAGAGTTTCGAGAAAAGATATCTGTTTTGTTTTGGTTGAAAGCCCGTTCCTGCGAAAAAGAATAACATAGTTCTCATTTGTTAAATTTCACAGAAGGGTGGATATACTAAAATGTTCCCTAGGACATGAACTACATTTGACATTTAAGTGTTTCTTTCACCTGTGCTGGAAAATATGTGCTACAAAAGCAAGATTAAGATTCGGGGAACCTTCAACAATATCCTTCGCGGTCAAGTATCTTCTGCATCCCATTCTGTCTGCATGTTCGAGAACAAGTTTTGCTCTCTCAAATGGGTTTTTAACTGCTAAATTTGATGAATTCTTGTGCTCTGGTGCCAGGACATTTAATAGATGCGTGTAACCTTCAGCATCCTGCAGAAAACCATATCATAAGCCATATGAATCTTACTATAAAAGATTCTATGGAGCATTTACTATAAAAAAAATGTATAAACCAACCAATTGGAGAATTTATCACTTGATATTGCATACCTTTACATCAGAGGAGAAGTTTGTGACGGTTTTCTTGTATTCAGATTTTCTTAACTGAAAATTCATCCATCTCAATAAGATCTTATCAGGTGGTAAACTCATCAGCTCTTCCACATCCTGTTGATCCCAAAATTTGGAACAAAGTCATATTTTTAAAGAAGATCATCCTTCAATGTTTGTTTTAAATGACAGGTTACGCCAGTTGTCAACAAGACAAAGAGTAGTATTTACCTTGCTATCATCGACCAACTCCACCAGCTGGGGAGTTTTCTTCAAGTTTAGGTCTGCTAGCAATTGTATCTAGACAGGACAGTCACAATGATCAATTACACATCGCCTTAGCAAATACAAACAGCAGCATTAGAGCCTCACCTTGATGATTTGAGAAATCACACCGAGCACAAGATGACGCTGAATCAGAGAAACAGGAGTGTTAAGTCATAACCATTACCAAAATTTCAGGAAATGTGAAGGATACTGATGGTTACTGATTCACATACCCTTCCTTCAATGATATCTTGGGTTCCTATGTTAACCACAGTACACCCAATAGCCTTGGCAGAGTTAAGGCAAAGCGTATGATTTTCGTTTCTCTCCCATGGATTAAGCATACTCTTAGTATTAATTGCTCGTTCATCAATCGTTCCAGGAACCGCCACATTTATAAGCTTACTACATCACATCAGAGATAAAGCCAGAACATTTATCATCAAGAGAAGAAAGGAAACATTCATGAAAGATAATATCTGAGAGGGGAGGAAGCTTACCAAAGTAAAACACCATCTTTCGTCACTTCGAAGAGATCATTAGAGGAAGGGTTTATCGGGAGGTACTTGTTTAGGAATTCATCTCCAGAGAGGTAATTATTGATATGGGCGACATAAGAGGACTTCTCTGAATCGCTGATAGTATGTAACAAAGTGGTTGTAGCTACCTTGAGAAACGCAGACGAGTTCTTCACGCCGCTTCCGATTACGGCGCTCACATGCGCTTGAAGATTAAGATAAATCTGTAATTTATGATCCCAACAAAGAAAAATTAGCAGAAATATTTGACACGAAGATCTGTAGAAGTGGAAGCAGAATTTTCAGAGATACGATCCTGACCCTCAAGTAAAACTCGAAATCGACTTCATCATTCAAGTTTGGATGGAAACTTTGGATCAGAGACGCTCTTTCTTCATTGCTGAGGTTCTGATCTCCGACCACCTTTGATCTCCCCATCCTTGACGCGAGGTCCGACACAGTCAGCTTCCCGCTCTCCCTTCTCATGCTCGTGAACTATACACAAGTTGGAAATTGACAGAATCAGATCGAGAATCAATGAGAAATCAAACGAATACACAAATCGTATGGAGGTTTCTTCTATTGCAGTGGATCGGACGTACGTACGTGAGATTTCAAACTCCGGAGCTCCACTTGCGTGAATTGGTTCTGCAGCCATGGATCCGATACCAAAATCCCGACGAAACCTGACATTTCTCTACAGAGAATCCGATCGATATCTGAAGCGAACGAGATATTAGTTCTCTTCTAACTTCCTATGTGACTGTGAAACGGAGAAGAAGAAGTAGAGAAGCTAAGCAGAGCTGGCAGTGGGAAGGGGAGAGAAAGAATTCAAAATTATGACCAAATTGCCCCCTTTGAGCTTTTTCGTTTTAAATTTCACAATCACCTTTTATTTGTGTGGGCAATAAACTGTGACCTGTGAGGGCCCACCTCACTTGCGCATGGTGGGGTCCATTTTGTGGTTCGGGATTTTATGTAATTTCCGGTTATACCCCTTACCTCCAACAACTCCTCGTGATGTTCGTGAGGGTAAACACGGGATTACGAAGTTACGCCTAATTACTAGTTGGAGGCAAATGTAACGGTCGTTTTGAATTGGTTTATTCATCCTACGGTGGATTTCATTTAAAATTTCAAACTCAGTTCATTAAATCCAAACTTTCTCTGACTTCAAAAAGCATTGGGTATATAGCAAAAAATATTCCGAAGAATGCAAAAATATCATTCGTCATTAATATACATTACGATAACAACAATAGTTATTTTGCGAAATTTCTTATGAGTTGAATTGAATAGTATTTTTGCATTCTTCATAATGATTTTTTTTTTTTGCAATTTATCTTATGCTTTTTGAATTCTGAAACTAAAAACTCACAATACAATTATTGTTTATTATCAGAATTCAGAATGCATATCGTTGTATATTGATAATAGATAGTAAAATTTTCCGTGTAACATCAATACGCAAATCTTTTTTTTTTGGTTTAATTGAACCAAAACGAAAATCTAATTGCCTTACTTGGTTGCCTAATTATCTTCTTCATTTTGGTCTTGTTTCATTTGGTTTTACCATATGGAAGCTGATGTCTAGGGACTAAGAAAATCTAAGGACGAACAAATAAATAGTTTAGTTGATCATATCAAACATGAATGTTATTGGTATGTTCTTCTTTCGTGCCGTTATAAATACATCCCAAGTATTTCACTGATAACTATTGTTTTTTTTCTAGACTTGTTACAAACAAAAATCACAGATTTTTGGTGTGGTAGTCAAAGTATGGGCTTTACTGTATATAATGTCTTCTGGTTATGATCCATAATAGATTAATATTCTTACTAGAGATCAGTTAGTTTTGAACAAAGCATTCCTAGAAATTACAATTAAACCGTGCCAGAAGTGCATGGGTTATGGTATTTTTTTGCTAGTTAAAGTTTGATCAGATCAGATTATCTTGCGAAATATAATTATAGGTGGTCTTATGCTACTATAACTACTAATATTTGTATATAAACCTCTGTTATATGATAACGTGTGTGTTATACATAGGCATGGAAAAAATATTTGATTGCAATGGTGTACTATAAAGCTACACCTAAAAGAAGATTTGGAAATAAAGCATGTGCCAGACATAGTGAATGAGAAAGAAAGAGATATTTTTGTAATAATTGAGCCAATATATATGAAGCAATCCTTGCCATGCTTTATGGCTTGCTCACTTCAAGAAAATAAAATTATAGTATTTAAAAGCGATTATGTCTTACCTTGATTATCAGGGCTAGATTGATTACACTACACATTACTATTAAAACATGGCTTATCGTGTTGTTAGTTGATCAAAATATCAACATCAATATCTTTTAGAACTTTATATAATTATTATATGGCATTATTAATATGATCACTCGACTTTTTCTTAAGTAGGCAATGACCTTAATACGAATGATAAAACACCATTATGTCATTTGGACCCCCTCCATGCTTCATCCACATGGTTGCTGATCAGCTTTGAAGATTTCCATAATTGAAACCTGATTTTGTGTATCAAACCAATATTGATAGCCAATCTTTTATTGACCGGGAATTGGTTTGGTTGTAGTTTGGATACATTATTAATGTTGTTAATAAATGATGTTCACGTAAGCCGTCTTAGCTCAGTGGTAGAGCGCGTGACTTTTAATCCCGTGGCCGTGGGTTCGATCCCCACAGACGGCGGTTATGTTTTTCTCCGGTTTCGAATTACATGGGCTTTTTTTCCATTTAATATTTATCCTTTTATCCTCGTCGTCGTCTTCTTCTTCTTCGTACTCTTTAGTCTTAATCATTTCTTCCTACGCTTAAACCCAGAACCTCGAAATTTTGAATCCGAAACAGGAAAACAAAGTATGTTGCAGTCTATTCATCTTCGTTTTTCCTCCTCCACATCACCTTCGAAAAGAGAATCTCTGTTTCCATCGATCATTTGCACCTATCCTTTCTCCTTTTGTTCGTTCCGTCCAAAGCAAACCCAGAAATTGAAGCGTCTAGTTCAATTTTGCGCACCGTACGAGGTAGGAGGCGGATATTCCGATGAGGAGCTGTTCGAAAGATACGGAACACACCAAAGTAAAACAAATGTTGAGGATAAGTTAGATGGATCTGAGTATGAGGCTCTGCTTAAAGGAGGCGAACAAGTCACATCCGTTCTCGAAGAAATGATAACCCTCGTATGATTTCTACGTTTCCATAGAGTTATGTATCATCTGGGCTTTGCTTTTGTGTCGTTTCCCTAAGTTGGCATTTCGTCGAACAACTTAATGGCGTTAGGCTTTGTATTTTTTTTCTGGGGAAATTCCTTCATAGAATCGTTACTCGTTAGTTAGGGAATTCTTGGTTCTGTAAAGGCTTGACGTGTAAATGCCTCTGATGTGTAGTTGCAAGATATGAAGATGAATGAAGCATCTGAGAATGTTGCTGTAGAATTGGCGGCACAAGGAGTTATAGGGAAAAGGGTTGATGAAATGGAGTCAGGGTTTATGATGGCTCTCGATTACATGATCCAACTCGCCGACAAAGACCAAGACGATAAGGTAACCCATTCTGCAATTTCCCTCTGAATATACACAAAGATCTCGTTGCCAGTAGAGAAACCAGAAGTGACCTTAGTTTGTAGATTGCTTTTGCAATGTAGTGTTTTCACTGGATTATAACTAAGGCTACTGTTGTTACCTTTGCCATTCTGTTAGTTCTGTAACTTAAGATGGGGAACAAGATCAACGAAATTAACTAACTTTTGTTTTAAGTTCAGAGGAAGTCCTTATTAGAGGTCGTCAAGGAGACTGTCTTATCCCATCTCACTAAAAAATGCCCTCCTCATGTGAGTAATATTTACATCAGTTTCTTCTTACTTCCACTAGCTTCATTCATGTTTTAAATTTTACTTTGGCGGTGCTTTTTATTTAGGTCCAAGTGATTGGTTTACTCTGTAGAACCCCTAAAAAGGAAAGTAGACAAGAGCTCCTGCGGAGGGTGGCCGCAGGTGGTGGGGCTTTTGAAAGTAAGGACGGTACTAAACTTCATTTACCCGGAGCAAATCTGAATGACATAGCTAATCAAGCTGATGACTTGCTAGAGGTATTGTGTTTGGTTAGGTTATGTATATGTATCAGAGGCAAGGTACCTTATCTCCGAATGTGAACAAGTCTGTGGAATTTTTGCAGACGATGGAAACAAGGCCAGCTGTTCCCGATCGAAAACTACTAGCGAGGCTTGTTTTGATCAGAGAGGAAGCGCGGAACATGATGGGAGGAGGTATACTTGATGAGAGAAATGACCGAGGTTTCACTACTCTGCCTGAATCAGAGGTTTCTGAGACGTTGATTATGCCTCCGTCTTTATGAACATAATTTAAACATTGAAATACAATGACTTGTTGCATGGTCGTCGAACAGGTGAATTTCTTAACCAAATTGGTAGCTCTCAAACCTGGAAAGACAGTGCAGCAAATGATTAAGAATGTAATGGTAGGGAAAGATGAAGGTGCAGATGATCTTAGCAATGAAGAGGATTCTTCTTCTACACAAGGAAGAGGACAGAGTGGATTAAATGGAAGGGTAAGTATGATCAACAACTAACACATTTTCTGTTAAAAGAGAAGACTTGTGGACCAAATATGAGTCTTGGTTTCTGACTTGGCCTAGTTGATGCAATCCAGGGAAGCGTTACAGGAAGAAAACCGTTGCCAGTAAGGCCAGGAATGTTTCTAGAGACTGTCACAAAGGTATGTTTTTAACAGATCAGCTTGTCCAACAGATGGATAGGAATAGAATATTGACCATTTTGTGTGATGTTTTAATCCGATCTTGATAGGTACTAGGAAGTATATACTCGGGTAATGTCTCTGGTATCACGGCACAGCATCTAGAATGGGTGAGTTGCTATATTAGATATCACCAAACATTTGCAGACAAAGTCTCTTTTCTTTGCATCCATTAGAGCTTCTATTTGTATTTTTTTTTCCCTTTTGCACAGGTTCACCAGAAGACGCTCCAAGTTCTTGAAGAAATCGCGTATTAGTAGTATCTTCCTTGTTACAAGCAAGAGAAGATCTGCACGTAGAGATTTGTGTCCTTAAATGTTGTTTAGTATATATAATCGTAATTTGGTTGGATGATATGGCACAAGTTGTTGTTCCATCTACATTCATACACTATGCACATCCATTAAATTTCAAACGATTCGTTGGTTAAATTTGAAGCTGAGTTCTATTTAACCAGAGGGTACGACATATCTTTAACCAATTTGGACCGGATGGGAGAAATTGTAACTTGTCCTATGTGACATTCGGTTGGATAAGGATAACAAACTAACTAATTTTGATTCCATATGTACAAAGATTCTCTTATTTCCTAAATAAAATAGAGCATTTATGCATCTGAACATTTTTTTTATTTTTTTTTCTACGAATGCTTTTTCTTCAGAATTTATTGTAATTTACACGTGGCCAAGGAGGGGAGTAAATGAAAGGATAGTAGGGGCATGCTTTCGTAAATAAACCGAAAAGTAAGGGCAATCCCCGGACGTGAGGGCAATTGTTATATCCTTTTGAATCCTCGTCAGGTTACAAAACGATTCCGCTTCTCCGCTTCCAAAATAAATATCCACCAGTGTCTCCAGATTGTTCTTCACACGCCGTTTGCATTTTCTTTTCATCTGCCAAACGAATCTCTCTTCTTCTTTAGTTTGTTTTTTCCCTTTCTCTGTAACTGTAACGATGGCTCAGGAAGAGGTTGCTGCAAACGGCGCTGCGGTGGAGAAGTCTGTTATCTTCACCGCGTACAAGCCCCAGCTGATCGTGGAGGCTCAAAAGGTCGGCGATGCTGTTTCATTCTACAAGTCCGTATTTGGTGCTGTAGAGACCGGACATTCTCTCTACCCTAAGCGTAAGGCTGACCAGGAGATCCCTCACCTTCTCTCTGCTGAGCTCAAGCTAGCTGGTGCTACCGTCGTTGTTTGCGACGTCTCCCTTAACTCTGGTTCTAAGTAAGCTCTTTCTCTCTGTCTCTCTCCATATTTGGCGTCTGGATCTCCACGTTTTCTCACTTGTTTTTAGGTTTTTACTTGTTTATCGTTTGATTTCGTTCTAGATCTGGATTTAACTTGTGAGACGAGGAGTATCTGAGAGTATGTTATGTTTAGAAGCTGTTTTTACGATGATTTTATTTGCTTCTATGAACACGATTTGTTGTCACTGTAATGTTTATTTTGTGGATTTTGGAGAACACTATTGACTTGGTTTATTTCGTTGATCAGTGCGAAGACTGCGGCTGTGCCTGCAATCCTCGAAACGGATGAAGTTGAAGCTGCTGTTGCGAAAGCCGTCGCCGCCGGCGCTGTGAAAGTGGAGGACGTAACGGAGGTTGAAGCTGACGGTGGAGTGAAGGGGAAAGTGACAGATCCCTTTGGTTTCACCTGGATCTTCTCTTCTCCGGCGAAGAAGACAGAGACCAACGAAAACAAAGAGGCCTAACTGTCGTCGGATCTGATTTTTCGTCGGTTTCTGAACAAACTTCCTCCTACTATCTCCTATTTTCCTTTTCTGCTTTTATTTCGTCTTTTGTGGAATCCGGTATCAGTAAACCGGATCGTTTAGCTAATGACTTTGTTTAGTTTAATTTCACCCTTTTGACAAATACTTTGGTGAAAGAAAACAAAAAATCTCGGATATTATGCTTCGTTGATTTCGCTTCTCTTAACTATCTCCCATAACAATATATGTGTTTTCTTTGTCGTTTTGCAGGATTCGTATTAGGGATAGAATCGTCTTTTCCAAATTAAAATTAATGAATGGTTAGAATAGGTAATTAAGAATAATAAGGATTATATTAGTAGTGTTAATCTTCGTTCGTTTGGTGTAAGTGGGTTGAATATTCAATATTGTGTCGGGGCTAGTGAAACTATCAGCCCCTAGGTTACTGGTTCTATTTTCGAAATGGCCAAATTCTTGTATGGGTTTTTTTTGGGCCTTGTGAAGTTTTAAATTGGTTCTCTTATCTTTTGACCATCTTTTTGGGTTTACCAATAAACGCCATGGGTGGGGGGAGAAATTACGATATTACCAAACGCAAAAGGATCGTTACAAATTGTTGATAATAATTAATAATAAAAACAAACGATAATATAATAGACAAAGAATAAAGCTTTAACAAGTTGGGGCGTTGGCTAGGCCACATTTGGTTGGGAGTCCAACAGCTAGCTCAGGATCAATGCCGAAAGAACCGAGCCATGGAGAGTGCTTGTAGCCACAAAGACAGTTCAAGTCAGCGTGTTGCAAAGCGTTGCAGCAAACCTGTGTTGGGTCTGTTGGACTCTCCTTGGTTACCGCTGGTTTGCACTCATTCAACTCTGTCTCGGTCAAGCCACAGAGATCAATCGCCACTGACCTCTCCACTGAAATGGCCATCACCACCATTATCATCACCATGAAAGACGCCTTCTTGCTCGCCATTTAATCCTCTCTTCTTCTCCTTCTTTTTTTTCTGTATATATGTTGTTTTGTTTGTGGTGTCAAAGTGAATGTGCATGAGAAGATGTGTATATAATAAGTTTTGAAGAAACCCGTGAACCAGATTGGATTATTCCATCAGTCACGGGATTGGATTTCTTGTACTTAAATTTTGGCATTCTTGCTATTGGTACTCTTTTTTTTTTTCTCTCTCTTTTCTATTTATCAATTATCCATTACACAATCTCCAGCCCACAAATATTTTACTACAGATATAAGAAGAAAAATCCACAGTAATACAACCGACACATTGTATAGTTTCAATCCTTATTCAAAAAACCAGCCGTCTAGGCATTAGGCGGTGGCATATCTTGACGATTCGATTTATGGATAATCGGTTCAATAAATCGGATGTCCGATTAATCTTCGCCTAAACCAATTAATTTTTGCCTAAACCGATTAATTTTCGCATAGACAGCTGTCTAGCACATTTTTTTTTATAAATAAAATAATTTAATTGGTTCTAAACTTTGTTCATATTTTTAATGAATATCATAATATATTGGATCTAATATTAGTTTTCATGTATTTTATCCAATCTTGAACATAATATTATATTCAAACTATAAATTATAATGGATTAACATGTTAAAAAAATATTAAAAATGTCAAAAACTAATCTCTGATTAATTTTCGATTTTTTCGCTAGGCCCTAGGCTCAACTCGACCATCCTACTAGCGCATAGCAAATTTTTGAACATTGGTTCCAATTATTGGAGAAAAAAGGAGCATCAGATTAATTAGCATCGCCATTATAATGGGCCTGATTTGAGCCCAAGTTAGGAGTTATGTTTTTCTTGGGGCTATGTCAAACAGTCGTGACTCTTTGTAGAATTTTTCCTAATTCCGTAAATAATTGAAAATCATCAATAAAAGAAAACAAAACATGTAGCTACTTTATGTTCAAAAAAGAAAAGAAAAAAATTGTTAGCTAGCATTTTTTTTTGGTTTTTAATTGTCAACAACAACAGTTAGCTACAAAACAAGTAAGAACATCAGTTAGTATATAGAATAGGACAAAATAGAGAAGGAAGAAAGAGAATATATCATGTTAGCTCTCTCTCCTTGGTCTCTCTTTTACCCATCGACTTTTGAAATAAAAGAAGCGTAAAAAGTTTACTGCACATTTCAGACTCGCTCACAAATGTTAAAGGATAAAAAAATGAAATAGCCTTTGACCATTGTCCTTAGAGGCTCGTAGACGTTTAGCCTTTCTCTTCATTCTCTGTGTGTTGAGAGAATCCCAGATCTCAAGATTCTCAATTTCCTTTTTCTCTACTATTTTTAACTGATATATACTTTTCTTTTTTGTAGAATTTCAGTTCCTATAGGTCGTGGCACAGACTGTTCCACGACGATTCTTTGGTCTACGAATTGCTTTCTTCGATAGTTGGTAGATACAGGGTTTAGTGGTTTTAAATGTATAGAGTACCAACGACCTCCATTGTGACGTGACGCAGTCACCCCGATGTCGCGCATGCAGATCACTATTTCACCTAATTTTACAAGTGAACAAATTTTGTGAGCATTATGAAAAGTAAACTATGCATATGTCAAAAAAATGTTTAAAAAAAAAAACAAACACAACGAGAGAAAAGACCAAGTTTTATCAGGAAAACAAAAAAAACAAATTTAGAGGTATCCGAGCCAATTGAAGAAAAGAGAAAAAGGAAGAAATTCAAATATTTTCGCGATATTTGATGTAAACAACGAGATTTTCGCGACTTTGTTTTCTCATTATTTTTTCATGTTTTTGTTTGTTGTTTTTTTTTGATAAAAGATATTTGTTTTGTTTTTCTTCGTAATCTTTTGTGATGTTATTATGATAAAGTATTTATCATGGCTTTTTTTTTTTTTTTTTACAATAAGTATTTATCATGTTTTATTGGTTAAGCCGCGTTGATGTTAATTCGTAGTTATGTCGATGATTCTGACTATTGGAATTAGATTTTATATTTACACACTTAGCATTGCATCCCATTGAGTTTATTTTGTGAAATAATTTCTACAAACTACCGAATACGTTGTCATATATATATATTTAAACGCTTATATTTTGATACGGCCATTCAAAATAAAAATTCTGAAAAATTATTAGTAGCTTTGAAAGTGAATAATTTACTAATATTGTTCTAAATAATTTCAATTTTATATAAAAAAAAAATTTCAATTTTATAAATATGGTTTTCGCTGATAATTTTTTTTAATCATGTTACAGTTACACATGATTAAAAAGGTTATGCTATTATTACTAGTAATATATAAATTTTCAGATTTTTTTCCGTTCACCAATCTCGCAACAACTTTTTTTTCTTCAAAATATACTAGATTTTCACCTGCGCGCAGGATAATTTGTTTTTTTATAGATTTAATGTATTAAAATACTTTTTAAATAAGAGTTCATTATGTAGACAAATATAAAATATATTTTGGTATGATATGTATGCTTCAAAATTAGTAATTTTAGCTACCCAAGTTTTACCCGTTTTGTTATCTATATTTTCAGTTATATATTTTATTAAAAATATGTTTTTAATATCTAAATGACTCTTACCCATTTTTTTGTTATTAATTTACGAATAAAGCATAATCATAAATATTTTATATAATCAACATAAAAAATTTAAAAATCATATCATTTACACCTACAAATCATCATAAATAATTTATAATTTAAATATGGCAATTATTTTTCATATGTCAATTATTTTGTTTTTTTCAAATAAAATAATATTTGTAATATTTATAAAGTGTATTTTGTTATTCGATTACAGAGACAACACAAATCAGTTAGCCACTTCGATCAAATTATATTTAGTTTTCTTGCTCTTTCACATCTACCTATAAAGAAAAATCTGAAATCTTTTGATTTTGTGCCATAATTTGGCCGGTTAGAAATATTTTGAATTACAAAATTTAAAGCAAAATATTATACCATTTAAAACTATATTCTATACCATATATAGATTTTGGTATATTTTAGAAACAAACAAAAAAAATCTTATATATATTTTCGAACCAGAAAGTCTATGAATACTAAATATTTGCGGTAAATCAAATCTTATCAAAAAGCTAAATATTAATTAATTGCATAATTTAAATTGTAAATTTTTTGGTCAACTAAAATATTTAATACAATATGACTTGTTTAGCAACTGATATATCTATCAATATAAATTATAGCTTTATCTGATTTTTTTTTTTCAGTTTTCAACACAAAGTGAACTTTCCTTTTAATAGTATTGATAGAACAAAAACTAAAGAACAAAAAAATCCCACGTAATCGACTGACGTATCTCATACATAAAAATTACATTCATTTAAGAGCGCAACGTTACTGTTATGTAACGCAAAGCTTTAGGACCAATCACACGTAAACGCCTCTCAGAACTGATCGGCTACAAATACACTTTCCACAATTTAATTTTTTTTTGAAAAATTCGGGTAACTCATACAAAAACTCGTGGGAAAAAAAAGTAGAAACTTATTGTAGTAAATCGTTAATGAAAATTGATAAGAATTAATATCCATTTTTAATGAATTTACCACCCTATACTGTTATTAACCCAGAAACTTGTTACATCAACGAAAGGCCATTCCGTTGATATGTAGTATTTTGTAACTGCTTTCTCAAATTCAAAAGGCTGCAAATGAGTTAATTATGTTGGTATGAACAGTTTCAGCAATTTTGACCTAACCCCACCTGTCCCTCTGTCAAAGAAAAAGTATTTTTTAAAAAATTAGAGACATATTTATTGTAAAGATGGAATTTAATAAGGAAAAATTGACAAAAGATAATAAATGAGATTGCTTGGAATCGTGGCAATGTTGTTGGTTGCACACTGCACATAGCACAAAGTTTCATTACAGAGGTAATGTTGCATGTGGCCCATTCTTCCTAAAGCTCCTTTTATTAACTCTTTTGTCTCTCAATTTTCACTTTCTTTTTTTTTAAAAAAAAATCATTTTTCAAATCGGATATTCCGATAAAAGATCATTAATGTTCTCTGCTCCACACAAAAAATACATATCTTTTTTTTCCCAACCCATAACACTAATATTAGTAAAGAAGTAATAAAATTGAATGCATAAGTCAGCTTTAGAGGCATAAAACTTGGTAAATTTAATAATTTTTTTTTTGATTTATTAGTTTTAGTGAAAGTTTCGCTAAGCCTTTTCTTTTTTGTTTGTCAACCAAGAAAATAAAATGTTTTTTTATTGTTTTCTTTTTTAACCCAATGTAAAATAAAAGTCTAAAGCCAACAAAACTAAAAGAAAAGGATAAAACATTTAAAAAATTAAATATAAAGACAGACTACAGAACTCTGTATATTAAAAAGCAAATAGTTTTGAAAACAGAAAAAAAAAACAGTAGAATTTTGTTAAAAAGTAAAAAGAAGAAGAAGAAGAGTAGCTAAGCCAACTCTATTTTGATTTTTCACTTACCCTACTGAAAATTTAAAAAACACACAGTCTCTCTCTCTCTCCCCTACAAGTAGACTTTAAGACAACTTTGTCTCAGTGTTGAGTAATGTAAGAAACCCATCTGGCCATTTAATAAAACCGAATCTATCTATCTCACTCTCTCTATATAGATTACTTAAAAGCAGAGATCTAATCTTACATCATCAAACTCATTCGCCACAACAGCCATGGACTACGTAAGAGCTCCTTTTCTTCTTCTTCTTCTTCTTTTTTTGGGTATACAAAGTTTTTAACTTTTCTTTTTTCCAATCAGGAATACGGAGGAGGAGAGTACTACAGGAGGGGACACGTGCCGGCGTTTGGGAGCTGGGATTGGAACGACGCCGTTCCATTCACTCAGTGCTTCGACACAGCAACCACTCAACACCCTGCTTTTCTCCATTACCCACAAGATCGTGATCTTTACCTCGCCGGAGATCTCTACGACAACCACCACCTCGTCACTCCGGCCGTGATCCTCCTCCCTCGACGCCGGGTACTTCTTTCTCATCCCTCCCAAATTTTAACACTTCCCCTCCGACTCGACGCCGTGATGAATTTTTATTATATCTTCCTGGTTAATGTTTTCCAGGCTAAGGTGGGCCAGGAGCCGAAGAGAACCGCTTCTAAGGAGCAACACAACTTCAAGACGGAGGCGCGTGAGTCGAACGCGCCGACGAGCTGTCCAACACCGGTGGTGAGACGGAGGACGAAGGCGCCGAAACCTGTGGACGAAGACTTGTACAAAGTGTCCCCTCAACTTCTCTCCGTCAAATCCACAAAGGTAGAACTATTTTTTAATTATTATTATTAGTTCATCTTCTTGAATTCGCTTCGAATATTGTTGTTAATAAGGATTTAGCTTACAGATTGATTTGATAAATGTTATAATTGAAATTGCAGAAAAAGGGAGGTGGGTTTGGGTGCATTTCAAGGTGTTTTTGGCCAACAAGCGTGAGAGATTGAGTCAGACAACACTTTTGTTTTTTGTTTTCGTTCTAGTATAATAGTATGTATGTATTTTATGCCTAGGAAAAAGGAGATGAATTCTAAAGGATAAGCTTATTATGTAGCTTTGGGATAAGCGTGCCATATTGTATTACGTAAACTTAAAAAAAAAAAGAGTTAAGACTTGTTTTGCAACTTCTTTATATTATTCGAAGTATTGTCTAAATTTGTACTGTTTTGGTCAGTTGGACTTGGTGAGAGATGGGGTTAAAAGCTGAGGAGGGGAATGTTGAATAGTAGATTAGCTTCTTCATCTACAGAAAGCAAGTTTGACTTGTGGCAGATTTTCTTCATCTACAGAAAATCGGATGATGTATCTAAATGATAAGGTTGCAATTTGGCGGAATACTACTTAAAACTTTGGTAATTTAATTTCATCTGTTCACAATTGTGAAGTACATATGTAGATTTCCGGTTTGTTTGTTATTGATATTCTTTTTGTCAACTGCACATTTAAATTCAAAATATTTGCAAAATATTCGTATACAAAAATCTAATTATGAATTGATTAATGTTAAATAAATAGACCAAAAATTAACCGACGTGGAATACAGGAAAAACTATTGAGGAGTTGTTGAAATTAACCTAAACAGTTGGAGAAGAAGGTTACTCGTTTGTCTTGATGAAGAAGAAGGAGGAGTTGTTGAAATTCATTGACAGGATGATTTCTCAAAGACCATCTTGATTCAAATGAACCAAAACATCATGTTTCTTTAAATGGTCCGATGTCATTTGTCTTCTCCATAATAAGCAATCCAAATTTGGAAAAACCGATAGTATCGAGAAAACTTGGTTGCCGATGAAATTGGGGATAATGTTCTTGTTGAAGCCAAGGAAGAGAACTATCCGATCACCAACAACTTGATTTTTTTTTTCCAAACATGTCTTTGGCTTTTAGACCTGTTCAAGAGTTCCCCATCCAATGGAATGGATCCATCTCCTTTGCTCCATTGTTCATTATTGGTTAGATGTCCTCACGAGGATGAATCTTGAAGAATATGCGCTCATATCGCCATAATTTCATTCGTTTTCTTGGAGAGATGATAACTTTTTGTTTTTGTTTTCTACCCAAAATTCTTTCTTTCTTCTTTTGCATTTTTCTCCTGAGTTCTAAATAACTTTTCTACACTACGCCTTTCGTAAAAGCAGTCGCATAATTCTATTAAATATTTTTTGAGTTTCACCGTTGACAAAAAAATATATTGAGTTTTATACAACCGAATGACTTTATATGGTTAAAGTATATAATGTTAGGCGTGACTCTTAAGGGAATTATGGCACCCTTGTCGTTCTTCTTAGCTTACAACTATTAAAATCCAGGTTATAGAAGAAACACACTAGTATTAATTTCCTAATAAAAATTTATCGTCTTTTTATTATCTTTTATAAAAACAAAAGAAAAGAAAACACACGTCCTTCAAATAAAGGGAAAAGTGGGTGTTCAAAAAAAAAAAAAAGCAAAGGTGGTGGGAATTATGGCAATGAAATGTCATTAAAGAAAAAGACCCACGCTTTAAAATTAGGGAAAGAAAGAAAGAAGGCGTTAAAACGTAGCCACTCTCTAAAGTCTAAAGCACACTTAAAGACATCATGCCACTAGATTGATTCAATTATCTTCTACTTTGTTGCGCTAATAGGATGTTTTAATACATTTTACACAATTTCTAATACAATGGAGAGAAAATGGTTGTAGGAATAAGATGGGTTGAATTAAGTACTCTTCTAGCAGTAAAGACAAGAAAATATTATTTCTATAAATTTTTTATCGTGTGTGCTCAAGAATATTTAAAAATAGTTCGACTGATTTACTAAAAAGCTAAAAAATGGAACAAACTTCTCAACTATTTTGCAGGAGGAATGAAATTATGCATCTATTTCTCTTTCTTCCAATCAACCATTTGCTATCATGGTTAGTTTTATTGATTTTTGTAGACATTACCATTGATGGAGTCAAACAAAACTATCTGCTTTTTATTTTGTATGTCATATCATTATCAATTTATTACTATAAGATAATTTGATTTTTTTCTTTTAATCTTGATACCTATCTATCATCCACAAGGACCACAACGAACAAATATCTCTATAATATTATTTAAGAAAATATTTTTGAAAATGAACTTTGTTTTGTAAGTTATTACATGAAATGTCATTACAAATAACAAAGAATAATTGAAATAGGAAAGAGTATAATTGTCTTTTACAATTAGTGATAAGAATATGGAAAATATTTATTTTGCATTAAAAATGTTATCTACTATATATTTTTAAATAATAATCAATTCATATATATTAAAAAAACAAATTCTATTCAAAATCTTGATATATTTTTCACTATAATTTATTATATTTTATTTATATCTATATAAAAATAAAAGTTGTAAAATATTTTACTAATTTTATACAAAGTTAGACACAATAATTTTGTTTTTTAAAAGTTCATGAACTAACCACAAAACTAGAGTCATTAAACGGTGCATAATAATTAATAGATTTATGTTTTTAAGATTATATGTTTTACGGGTTAGCCCGAATAATATTTTAGTCCACTGTAAAATGGGTTAAATAGACAAATTATTCCGTTTGACAATTCTATCTATAATCATGAGTTAATTATGCATATTATAAAATTTAAATAAAAGCATTTTTTCTTAAATTTCAAAACAATTTATTTTTAAAAAATTAACCCGCGCTAATTAATACGGGTTAAATCCTAGTAACTATTTATAACACACACGATATACGGAATTATAATGAAAGATTCTACGAAATTATGTTCGTTATACACATATTTAACACAAACGATTCTAAACATTAGGAGGTTTCAAGCCCGGTTCATAGGAAACATGGCCCTGTGCTAGCCCAAAATCTTTTTAAAATTAAATCATGTTTTAAAATTTTTTAAATATAAGAGTTCTAAAATCTAAAAAAATATTAAAAATAAAGGCCATAAAATCTGAAAAAAATTGTTAAAAATTGTGTTGAGTCCTGTGCATTTGCACCGTAAGATCATCTCCAATGTATTGCTCCATTTTTTGCTCCAAAATAGAGCAACTCCATTTTGGAGTTGAGTTTTACTCCAATACCACTTTATTTTGGAGTTAAAAATAGAGTCATGAACAAAAAAAATATAGTTAACTCTAAATATAGAACCAAATATTAAAAACTCAATTTTGGGCTCCAAAACGAAGTTAGATTGGATAAGAATTGATTTTGGAGCTAAAAATTGAGATGGGTTCTAAGTACCCCATAAACTGGGCATGGGAGGTTTACTATGAACAACTTTACTTTTCACACAGAACCACCACAAATAACTTTATTTACATCATCACGCTTAATATTTCGATAACTCGAGTTTTAAAATCCAAAGTACTCAACCGCTAGTGCAAAAATGAAATACATGGTAATATAATAAAAACGATCACACACTATAAGTAATACTTATTAAGTATGATGAGATTCAAATAGAAGACAAGAAACTACAAAAATCAAATTTAAACATTTAAGCAGTAAGAGAAAACATATGCAACTTTTGTTGTTGGCTCTCATTTTTAAGTTCACAATTTTCTTTCAAAATTGAGTAAGAGGCACACACACAACAACACAATGAGTTTCAAATTTCATTTGGAGGCATCGTATTCTCAAGACCACCGGCGCTGAAGAAAAAGTGCGATCTGACCGGCGGAAGAAGGAAATCGGAGATGAGCGGCGCGAGACTTTGCTCTCTGGTGGCGGAGCTAGGTTACGAAGGCGCCGGAAAGTTGGACCCGGACAGCTTCGAATGGCCGTTCCAGTACGACGATGCCCGCCCTATCCTCGATTGGATCTGTTCCTCTCTTCGCCCCTCCAATGTCCTCTCCCTCTCCGAACTCTCCCTGTGTGTTTTCTTCTCCGCTCTCATGCTCCGCTCATATTCTTTCTGCTTCCACAACTCGAATGCTTCACTCGGATTCGGTTGAATTTGTGTTGGTTTTTCTGAATTAGGTTTATGCCAGTTTGATGAAGCTCATATTGTCTCAATTAGTATAAACCTAGTGGTTATACTTTCGATTCTCGTTGCTAGCTAGCTTAATTTCTCATTGATCAATGTTTTCTGCATTTTAGTTTCGTGGAGCATATTAACAATGAATTAGATAAACTTCATCTGCCATAAAAGTCCCTGTGTTCTCTGGAATGTACTCATCCACCAAGTATTAAGGTTTTCAATTGTATATGTCCTGAAGAATTTTGTGAATGGAAAGCTTCCATCCTAGCTATTCTTTGTAGTGTACTTTGGTGGTTATACTGCAAGAAGCTTCTCCCTATGTAGTTAGTTCATATATCAGTGGTTAATGGGTTGTTCTCTTGTTTCTGGATCCAGATATGAGCAATTTCAAAGAAAAGGGAATCTCTTAGAGGTAACTCCTTGTGCCATTCTGCTTGTGTTTTCTTTCTCGGCTTTGAGAGTTCATCAAACCTATATGCCTCCGTCTTAAGATGATATTTCTTTGCCTTCGTATGGTGCATTTCTTTTTTCATGGATTCAGGGCGAGGATCTAGACCAGGCCTATGATAGCATATCAGCATTTTCTTCCAGGAGAAATAACCAGGAAGCGGTTTTTGGAGCAGAAGAAAGCATAAAAGAAGTAAGGTTAGACCTTCATATCACACATGCGATTCTGTACTTTCTGTTTCATCAGAGGTGTTCATAAGTGCACTGGATTTTGTTAACCTAGTCGTGTATACCAGTCATTATATCAGCACCACTGACAGTTTCTTTTTAATCGACAGAGATGCAACTTTGGCACATAAAGCTGAAGCCTTGGAGTTGCAGAGGCAGCTAAGGCGGTTACAGACTCAATATGATTTACTCACTGGCCAATCTTCAGCTCTGATTCAAGGGAGACGTGCTCGAGTTGCTGCAACTTCTGCTGTCACTGGACAGATAACAGCCATAGAAGACAGCTTATCTGCTAGAAATTTGCAGGTTTGTTACATGTCCTCACACAATTGGGCGAGGGGTTTGCAATTCTTGTGGTCTTTGATAAGTTTGTGATGTTTCCTTTCGGTATTCTTCTGGGATTTAGATGAATGGAGTTCTAGGAAGATTGGCTTCCACTTCTCAAGAGCTGGCTCATTATCATTCCGGCGAAGGTGTCCTTCGTATCCCTTCTATGTCTTTTGGTTTAACGTTTCCATATCTGGTGAACTACGAGAAACCTGCTTTGAAACTGAATTTTGTAATAGGACTGAATGCAGTATACTTTCAAATTAGCATCATTTGGGTGAGGAACTTCAGCTGCATAAGATAGTTGCGTATTAGTTAATTTGAAAGATTGATTAGTTAGATTGGGTTTCTATTTGTAGCCAGATTTTTATTTTTGGAACTTTTCTATTAGTTATCTGTGTTAAGAGTTTCACGGAGGCAGCAAGTTGTATTTTCTGTAGACATTTCTTCTGGTTGATAGACGAAGAATTGGGTTTCGACAGCTATGTTAGCCAAACAGTTTTCTACCTGATTATTTTCATGGAATATGTATCGTTGTAAATTGTCATCAACTCTTTTAGCCAACTAAATTGGTTGTTTCATATGTGCAGAGGATGGAATCTACTTAGCATACTCCGATTTTCATGCCTACTTGGCTGGAGATTCAGCCTGCACAAAGGAGCTAAATCAGTGGTTTGCTAAGCAGCTAGACACAGTAAGTGGATGGCATTAGTGGTGAATACATTGCTGATGATTTCAATTTCTCTTCATCTTATGGAACAGTCAAGTGGTTAAGATCTTATCCTTAGTACCTAGTGAGAACTGCTGTGAATTGAAGATTTCTGAGAATGGAGAAAGTAACGACTGTTATTCATCTTGCACCTGTTTATGTACACTGTTTAATGTAATTTATCTACTATCATGTCAGGGGCCATACCGTTTAGTTGCTGAGGAAGGAAAATCGAAATGCTCATGGGTTAGTCTTGATGATACATCAAACATGCTGCGAGGTAACTTTCCTACAATGTGATTTTTGTTTCATATACTATTGTTTTGCCTGAAATGCGTATGTCCTTGTGCAGTTATGTAACTCCCCCCTGTATGATAGAAATCCTAACTTTTGTTATGGTGCATAAATTCTTACTTGTTTGAAGCTATTGTGCATCTATAACTTGTCCGTTTACAATGCAGCAGATTTGGAAAAGTCACAACATCAACGTGTATCTGAACTGCAGCGGCTTCGATCCATGTATGTATTATGTGGTACTCCGGCAGTATAACTTTTAGCTTTCACTTTGACCATTACTCTAGATTTGAAAAAGTATTTTAATCCAGGAGAAATGCATACGTGCAAGGGTCTCTTTTGCTACTTGGCCAGACTAAAATATACTGAAGACTACTTATCGCATAACATTTTTTTTTGGAATTTTCACGCATACAAGTTTTCTCACTCTCAAAGGCATTTTCCTGTTATTCACAGATTTGGTACAAGTGAGAGACAATGGATTGAAGCCCAGGTCGAGAACGCTAAGCAACAAGCTATTCTCTTGACACTCAAATCTCAAGTAACATCAGTTGAAGCTCATATTCATTTTGATCTACATTCACTAAGGTAGAAAAGCATGAAACATCAAAACAAGGCATTGACAATATCATCATTGAGTCTTTAACTTGTCATACTGTATTCCTGTGATCATGTTCTTACCTGTGCAGGAGAAAACATGCAGATCTAGTTGAAGAAATCTCTACCCTTTATCAGAAAGAAGAAAAACTCTTATCTGAGGTCTGTTCATGTACCCAATTCTTGACGTTTCATGTTTCGTGTTTCTAAACTATAAGGAGTAGGCACTCCTTTGAGTAACTACATATTTGCTCAACCTGTTCTTCTTTTTAGACTATTCCTGAACTATGTTGGGAGCTCGCTCAACTCCAGGACACCTATATCTTGCAAGGTATTCAGCATTTACTCTTTGCTCTTTACCTGTAGCTTTTGGATAATTTTGGGCGTTCATATGATTTTACTCATCATAACCTTGTAGGTGACTACGACCTAAAGGTCATGCGTCAAGAACTGTATATTAGTAAACAGAAAGTGGTATGTTGGCCTTAAGTTTTCTTTGTATTTCTTTTTATTAGATCTCTTCAAGATATGTTGGCCACAAGACTGCATGTTTTTCATGTTTGAGATACCATGTTTGATAATCTGAATATTTTGTTGCAGTTCATCAATCACCTGGTTAATCAGCTTGCAAGACACCAGTTCTTGAAATTAGCATGTCGGCTAGAAAAGAAAAACATGCTTGGAGCATTCTCTCTGCTAAAAGTAATCGAATCCGAACTCCAAGGTTACCTCTCCGCGACAAGAAGCCGTGTGGTATGGTCACACCCATAGTTACAGTCCATGCTTTTCCTGCAATTATGGGATTATGAAACTAATTTATATTTGCACTATATTACACAGGGGCGGTGTTTGGCGCTGATCCAAGCTGCATCTGATGTCCAAGAACAGGGAGCAGTGGATGACCGTGACAGCTTTTTACATGGAGTTAGAGATCTCTTGAGCATTCATTCAAGTAGTCAACACTATCGTTTTACACAGTTATTCCCTTTTGTCTGATATTACCCAACCTAATTTAGGCTGATGATCTTCATCTCTTCCTGTTATAGATGCCCAAGCTGGGTTATCAACTTATGTCTCAGCTCCAGCCATCATTCAGCAGATAGTTACTCTTCAATCGGATCTGTCATCTCTTCAGTCTGACCTCGAGAATTCTCTTCCAGATGACAGAAATAGATGCATTAACGAGCTGTGAGTCACCATTCACCCAAAACCCTCATAACATTCCTCAGGTATTTACGATGCTCATATATCACTATTGCCTCTCTCCGTTTCTCAGGTGTACCCTTATTCAGAACCTGCAGCAACTACTCTTTGCGTCTTCAACTACAGCGCAACCCATATTGACACCATGGGTAAAAGAAATCTTAGTTTTGAGTTACCAATTTTAGTCCTTAATCTAAAGCAAGACCTGGAGTATAACTCATGTTGTTTCTCCAATGTACCATTAGCCGCTGATGAAAGAACTTGATGAAATGGGGAAAATCAACTCCAAACTCTCTGCAGCAGTGGAGGAGGTAACACTTGAGCACCGCGAGAAAAGGGAGGCGAGTCTTAATCTATTAATTTTTTAATTCCTCTCCCACAAATAGAGATATCTGTGTCATAGTGAAATAGAAAATTTGAAGAAAAAAACCCATCTCCTTATAATATACTACTACTATTGCTGCAGATTGTGAAGCATCACTCCAAGGACGTGGAACTTCAAAGGCGGGTATTTGTGGACTTTTTCTGCAACCCAGAGCGATTAAGAAGCCAAGTGAGGGAACTCAATGCACTTGTTCGTGCTCGCCAAGCCTCATCATAGGTCCCTCCACAAGTACATAGCACAAATGATCCCTTAGTTTTTTTTTCCCAAGTTATTGATCTATGATTGTATACTGAAGGGTTTTGACTCCGTCTTTATCTAGTGGTTGATTGCTTCTTCAAGATGGTCTATTTCTGCTTTTTTTTCTTCTTCGGAGATGCCTATTGATTTTAGGGATTTTACCTACTGCCCTTATTCTATTGTTTCTGACCAAGTTTCGTGGTTTCTTGAGCAAAATCTTCTTCTCTTGGGCGTTATTTGAGCTTTTACTCTGCTTTTCTTCTTTCGTTTTAAAGTACTTTCAGTCCATCTTAGAGAGAAAAATATAAGTCAACTGTTACAACTACAGTTGAGCTAATCAAGCTTTGTAGTAGTACTTATGTAATAACTTATATTACGGTTAGGGGAAAACCTTTTCAGCTTTTCCAAATCGAAGAAAATGAAGTACATAATTAATTATAATAAAACAATTAGGTATCAAAACACTCTTGGTGGAGAAGGGGATTACTATTCATGAGCTGTTCGCTATGGAAACGATCCAAAAACGTCTAGTTTAGAAAGTGTAATAACACAATCTTGCAGCACGGTTTCTCCAAGTGCATTGTGGTCGACTATCAGATGCCAAGCCGTGTTGCGTCAGATAACCTGCTACTTTTGCTGATATTGTGTGACAGATTATGACTCGAGCTTCTGCTAGATCTACATTTCTGTGATACACTGAAATTGATAGTGTGAGAAACCTGAAATCTATGCGACGATCAATTCAATCCCGAGTGTATCTCTCAGCATCAAATGGCTGTCTCTGTGCATTCCAATTCGAGTCTCTAGAGTCTGGTGCGGCATTCATTGGTGCAAAAGCTGCAAGATAAGATTTCACAAAACACAACTGAGAAACCCAGAGAAGCAAATCAACTTTAGCTGCCCAAGATATGTAAGAAACATACATGAGGTGTATTGAAAATACAATTAATTACATATCAGTCTATAGAAATCAAAGACAAGAAATGGCAGAGGGATCAACAACCCATAATTATGCTATGCATCTCAAGCACAACATACCACACCTCTAATGCAGATGGTAAAACGACAAAAGATATCCCATCTAATTTCATATTCACCTCTCCAGTAGCTGAAGGCTGAAAATACTTAGCAATTTCTCCACTTATAATATATACTCATGGGGATCAATAAGCTTGGCTTAAACCTTGTCACAAGTGCAAACTCAAACTGATGCCACATCTTTTGTGTCACACTACTCGCAAGAACTTTAATATATCATATTATAGCTCAACATCTGGAATACAAAAAAAACAACTTGGCGATGTATAACTCACCTTTTTCTCTCATTCTCCTTTCTCTGTCATATTCAAATTTGTCCCGGATTTGATTGACTTTCTCCCAGTTATCACCACCTTGTGGTGTTCTATTAAAACCCTGCTCCTGTTATCATATTAGATTGTCACAGCAATCAAATGCCAAATAATATCAGATTACAAGAAAACAACAGACACGAATTCTCAAACTTAGTCAGTAACATAAATTCATTTACCTTTGTTGGATCATTATAAGTCCGCTTGTTCCTGTAATGACAAGTGAACCAAATCCATCAGTATATACCATAAAATCTGTACATGGTATACACAACATGGTAAAGAGAGGAACCTGTATGGATTAAAATCTTCATCGTCTTCTTCAGCAGACTCGTAATTTGCATGATCTCTTGCAATTTTCTTCGAGTACCCTTCATCCCAGTAAAGCCTCTCCCAGTTTTCTCTAAGCTCGTTATACAATTCCATGTATTTTTTGCACCATGGCTCATGCTCCTATCGTTAGAAGAAAAAAAAATCAGAATTCTCAAAATCAAAAGAGATTATCAGAAGAATACCAATTCCAAATCAAAAGAGAGTATCATTCTCAGTCGCAATGCAAGTAGGAATATCGTAAAACTCTAAATTTGTGAAAGGGATAGCTAAAGACTGACCGATTCTTTAAGGACGAGGCGAGTGCGGCGCATGAACTGCTCACGGAGCTGCTTGCGGCGTCTGTTAGGGATGTTGTCTCTGGGGATAGTGAAACGCTCACGGAGAGGGACGTGATCGCCGATCTCGTGCATCTCTCCGTCGACGATCCACCACTCCGATTTCTCTTCCTTCTTCTTGAGCGGCAAAGAGGGGGACTTGTTCCGCCGTCTCGGCTGACCTGCCTCCGTTCTAAAGAACCGGAGAAGGGAAGCACCGTTCTGTAGCGACGGCAAGGCGGAACCGAGCCGTTTAGCGACGAAGAGCATAGCTGTATTTTCCGGCAGCTGGTTAAGTGGCAAGTGAGAGAGAGCCGTCGCAAGTGAAAGAAAGCTGAGACGACCTATTTGGTTATATGATGTACAAAACCGGTATTGCATATACCAGAATCAATTTATTCGGTTTGGTTTCCCAATTTAATAACCTCTCTATCAATTATAGTAA
This sequence comes from Eutrema yunnanense, assembly GCA_002933935.1. NCBI lineage: Eukaryota > Viridiplantae > Streptophyta > Magnoliopsida > Brassicales > Brassicaceae > Eutrema > Eutrema yunnanense. The sequence goes on along the minus strand of PKML01043616.1, from coordinate 462,974 downwards.
ACTCCAACTCTAGTTGATACTACTACGTAGAGTTGTTGATCTTTTGTAACTCCAAGCTTTGCTTATTGTATAATTCCAATTAACTGAAATAGGCTCATACAGTATTTTCACAAATTTTCTCGTAATTTTGTAACTCCAAGTTTTGCTCATTGTATACTTCTTCTGGAGCACAGTTAATTGAGATAAACTCATTTTTTTCACTATGTTTTTCTCTTTTTAAGATTGTTAATTTTTGTAATCCTCTGAAACAATAGGCCACTCACGTTTTAGCAAACTCATTTGATAATGCAACTTAATTGTTTACATAAATAAACACTTTAAATCTTTTTTTTTTTTTTTTGGGTTCTTGAATTTGTACCCAATAATTGCAACTTAATTGTTTACATGTTAAAAAAGCAACAAAAGGAAAGAGCTTTATTTATTGTTAAAGGTTTACAATATGTGTATTCACTTTGGAATAAAACTTACTCTTGTATGAGTCTTATCCTTAAGGAGAGAGCCTAACGGAAGAAATAGTACCAACACTAGGGCCGGTCTTAGCCGGATCAAGAGGGAAGTAAAACGGATAAAACTCGTACCGGATATAGCAACTGCTGTACAAAACACGACATCCCTTCTTGTTGTGGCAAGTCGTCATGAAGCTCCCGACCGCAGTTGCAAAGCACTGAGCGCAATCTAGTTCGCTTAAGTCCCTTGTGCACTGAACCAAACCGTTTAGTGTCACAAAGGGTGTTAGCTTTGTCTTACCTTTACCTAAACCTTTACTCTTAGGCAAAACCGCCTCAGACCTAATTTTGTCAAAGAGTGCCCCGAGCTCATTATCGAACGTTTTGGGGTCGGTTTCGGTCACGTTAGCGACGTTGTAGTATATAAGACCAGCACCCGTGTCGAGCTTCCCTATGAAATTCTCTTGGCTGTAACGTAAAAAGCAGAAATCGTACAAGATCCTCGAGTCGGATTGGTTCGGACAGACTTCACGGATTTTCGTGGCAGCGTCTTCGATGCAGCTCGAGCAATCGGACTTGCTGATGTCTCCTCTGCATTGAGCAAGTCCGTACACATTGTCTTTGTTGTTGTAACTTGAGGAGGTTGTGGTCATGAAACCTTGTGAAGGAGTCTTTGAGACAAGCGTAGCGAGAATAGAGCCGATGTTCTTGGAGATTTGGCTGCTGCTTGAGATGTTTGAATCTTTGTTGCAGAGTTGCCATATTGAATCTGCTGCTCTGCAGCTGCATACAAAAGCCAATAGAAGGAGACACTTCACAATTAATGTCGTCATTTTTTTTGTAATAACAAACTTTATACTTTGTTTTTGAGGTGTATCATGAATTGTTCAGTAGAAGGAGAGTCTGATTTTATAACGAAAGAGTTGAAGAAACCAAAACGTTATCTAATATTCTAGAACGTGATATCTTTTTAGAAGTCGGTCAAAACGCACATTCAGCAAGTGGGAGATTATAAAAAAAAAAAATACAAGAAAAATCATAGACCGAGAAGTCTATATTGCAGCCAAGTAACTTGTGACCAATCAAATACATTTTGGTCAACTTACTCTCTCACTAGACATTGGTGTTTTGTTACATTTCGTGACTGAATCGATAAGATATATAAAAATGGAAAAAATTAGCTGGAAGAATCCAAGATGGCATCACATGGGTCAAAATGAATGGAGCAGAAATTGTTGACTGTGGATGTTATTGCTTCTTATATTTTTCAAACGTCAACGTTAAGTGGCGAAACATCGACCACTTCTCACTTTAAAAGTCTCCACGACTAATAAGTAATATCCCTACGTACCATTGAGGGACGATCGATGGTTCTACTTATAATTCGATTCGTGTTTGAATTTGGATCGTTTGGTTTATGATAAAAGAAAATTTGATGGAACATTCATATCGTTTTTATATTTATAAAACTAGTTTAATCATATCTTTAAATCTCCTCATGGCTTATGTCTTTGGCTGACCTCATATACTGAAATATGTACTCCATTTGTTTCACAAAAAGTGTCATTTTAACACATTTCACATATAATAAGAAAACTATTAAAAGTTTCATATTATCCTTTATTAATNACATAAAACAACACTCTTTGTGAAACAAAAATAAAACCTTAAAACGACACTTTTTGTGAAATGGAGGGAGTATATTAAATACTGTTAAGCTAAAACAATTATATATATTACTAGATTAGGATCTGCGTATACGCATGTTTATAGTTTAATATTGATAATCCGTGAAAAAGAAAATATAAACGAAAAAAAAAATTAGACTTCCTATGAAAAATAAATAATATAAGGTTGAAACCGCCAACGCGAAATCACTTATAGAGAAACCTAATAATTATTTATTCATTTTGATTTTCCTATTTTTATTCTATTGTTTGATTTTTAATTAGATTTTTGATATATTTTCAAAATTTTAAGTTTTCATATTCTTATTCGAATGATATTTATTTTATATTATTTAAACACTCATAGATTTATTTTTCCATAGGTTAGAAGGAATTTTTTATTATTATTTTTTTAATAAATTTGTCTTTTAGGATAAATATAAAATTTCTATTTTTTTTTGTTTAGTAACTTTACCTTTTAAGATTATGAATCGGTTATAGAATTTTTTAATTTTTTAATTAATTTTAAATTTTATGATCAATAAGATAAGGTCAAATAACATTTTATGGGATATAGGAGGCCGAAGGGTCTGGATTGATGGGCCTGGCTGGACTCTGGAGAGAGTTTAGAGGAGTCACATGCCCATTGGTTTCAAACAAGTCCAAAGATTCGGAGCTGTTGATGAATGATGATGATGCATAACAACAAGTGTACATAAAATATAATTATCATCATTTGTTTTAAAACAGAATCATAATAAATCGAAACCCTTCATCTTTTTGTTGGTTGTCCTCTTTCTTTAATTTTCTTCGATTTGATCTAATAAATTGGCGATAGAGCTTACAATGTTTCAAAAAATCGACAAAACAATAAAAAGGGAGACAATGGAGCGTGGTGTATACTTGACTGATAAGGTAGATAAACAATTGAATAAAAAAATAAAATAAATGATCAAATAACGAAAAGATTTTAGTTAAATATAATTTTCGATGAATAATCAAAAACGTGAAATTTTGATTAATAATTATTCTTAATGTAGTAAAGAAAGAAATATAGTGAAATCATGTTTTGTCATAGTAAAAAATGGTATTATCATTAATGATTGCAATAGTTTTTTCTTCTTCATAGTCATCAATGTAAGAAGATTTTTGATTTTGATTTTATTTAGGGATCTTTGTGATTGCTGGCAATTGTTAGTCATTAGAATGTAAAAAAGGCAAATTTGAAGGGATTATTATCTGAGTCTTAATGAAGGTAAAGAGAAGACAGACAGAGTCATCATCCACATGGATGGTTGTAGATAAAACAAAACACACACGATCATCCACTCTTCTCCTCTCAATCTTGATCCTCAATACAACAAAAAAATTCATTCTTTATTTGCTTTGCTGAGTCAAAAGAAGAATCGTATATTGTTGTTCAATTCAGGATAATGGAAGCTAGAAGGCTCGCGATCCTCTGTTCCCATCTCAACCCAGCTGGTCCGTACCCGACCCGGGACTCGATTCTCAGGGTTTCCGATTGTAGCTCAGACGACAAGGTGGAATCATCCAACCTCCAAAACGACTGCGTTTTCTGCAAGATTATCCGTGGCGAGTCCCCATGTCTCAAGGTTTCAACTTTCTCTTTCTCTTTCTTCCAATTCCTTCTTGCACACAACAGAACTGAACTAACTAATCTCTTTTTGACGCAGTTGTACGAGGATGATATCTGCTTGTGTTTTTTGGATACTAATCCACTTAGCCATGGGTAATCAAATCTCTCATTCTCTCTTAATTTCTGTGATCAGAGATTCCTCGATTACTTTGCATTATTAACATGTTCTGCTTTCTTGTTATTCTTGATTTCTAAAAGCTATCAACTTTCAGGCACTCTCTTATCATTCCCAAGTTACACTATCCAACCTTGGACGAAACTCCTCCCTCAGTAAGTTCCTCCTTCTAATGTTTTATATTTTTGTTCATGGATTTCGCGTATTTTGAATCCTATCAACTCCTAGTATGTGGGTATACCTTCTGCTTTTATTATGTCAAAATGTATGTATATGCGTATGAGATTTTGATTATAGGTCTCCTCCAAGGAGCATGCAGGTAGTTTCTGCCATGTGTTCCAAAGTGCCTCTCATCAGTAATGCCATCGTCAAAGCTACCGGCAGTGGTATGCTTCTCAAAACTTCACACTTGTTCTCCATATCAGATTATTACAAGTGTATTTTTGTTTATATATATCTGTCAAGGACCTATTTTGATAATGTAGCTCCTCACACTTTACCTTAGAAACCCCAACATCTTCGATGATCCCAACCCCATTTCTCTGCACATCTTATATAGATAGCCTATTTAAACCACAGTTACTATCAATATACTTTAGAAGAGACAGTATAAGCCTTGAGGTTCAAGACCGTATCAATCTCATCATTAGTTACACAACCACTGGATACCTTACTTCGCTTGTGAACTAGGTTTTTTGTTTTTATTTTGTGACATAGGTGATCTGGTTTTGGAAATGATATAGACTTTGGACTGGTTTTGCCACTTGCTGTCACATTCTTAAGTAATATTTGCACTTCTTTCTGGAATCTTTGAACATTTTGAGGTAGATTCATCATTTAACTCAGATTTTGATTCCCATCCGTTTTTCTAAAATATTTCATCAGATTCATTTAACTTATTGGTTAACAATGGCGCAGCAGCTGGGCAAGTCATATTTCACGTAAGCACATACCGACTTCCTCAACTTTCTTCATTTCTGATGAGGGAAGTTTCTGTAAACAGTTTTTTTGTGTGTGCTTTCTCTTGCATTTCAGACACACATTCACATAATCCCGCGTAAGGAACGCGACTGCTTATGGGCTTCCGAGGTACAAAATCGAAACATTAGAATTTGAAAGGTTTATGAAAGTTGTCTGATTTTACTCTGTTTTGTTTTTGATGACAGAGCTTGCGGAGACACACACTGAAACTGGACAAGGAAGCGTCTCAACTGGCGTCGCGTGTTCGACAACAATTGTGCAGTCTTTCTGAAGAACAATTGGCTCAGCCTTCATAAGTCCCTTTTCAAGAGACTCATTGTTGTAAACTTTAGATACACAGTGCCAACCCAAAAGTATATTCTGTATAGTTCATATTCAGTCTCATTTTGGTTTATCTATATTCTTCAATTTGTTGGTTAGGTTATCAGAATTTAATTATAGAAGTAAAAGAGGTTATTGAGTCTCATTCAAATCAGAGGCTTGTTTGGTCCATCAAATTAGTTACTTTGCCTCGTGTTAGATAGATATAGAGAAAGTCGATGAGTGATGTGCATATGCTTGAATTGAAGTGGAAGAGTTTTATGATGCATGCGCGCATATGATCTAGTGGAATAATCATATATATGAAATGAGGCGATCTTTCTCCAACAGTTTGTCACGTCAGTGATTTCAATGAATTTAAAGACGACATATATCTATTTAATATTAAAACCACCAAAACAATAATCAATATTATATTAATGCGATTAATTGATCATGTTTCACGTATCATTCAACGCATTTAAAGAATATGAAACATCCAATTTTTAATGTATTAAGATGGCAAACTATTTTTTCTCTCTCTCATCAAATTATCGGATCCACATTGGAGAATTTCTCTCTTTTGATTGCAATTTTTTTTGCGGGAAAATGTGGAACTATAATTTTTGGCGGAAAGACGCGGAGTCATGTTTTTTTTTCGAGAAAGCATTAAATCGGAGCTATTGAATATTTTTTTATCAATTCCTCATTTGGATATTTTCAGTTTGTTTGAGGAGTTTCTAGATTAGATAAGAAATTGGGTAAATCTTAATCACATGTTTAAAATTGATATTGGAAGAAAAATATGTTAAAAATATCATGCTCAAACTTTGCACGAATGAATATTGAATGAAAAGTAATGCTAAAACGTATATAAATATGACCCGCGCGTAGAGCAAGTAATCATCTAGTAAAGATAATAAAAGTAGAAGTGGTCAATTAAGGATAATACATTCTAATAAAAAAATTATAACGTGGATAAGGGTTTTAGGGGTTTTCAGTGGAATCTGCATTCATGATTACAAATTCAATCAAAATTTTGAGACAATGACCCACATAGTGAAACCCAATATAACGTGGATAAGGTTTTTCTACGGCTATAACAAATCACAAACAAAAGTTTTGAACAAGAAAAAGAGTGAATAAACTGATCACACTTAATCTTTATCATCTTCATTTTACCAAAAGTGGTGAGCAAGTCAGTTGGTTTACCAGTATAGAGATTATGATACACATGTTGAGCTTCTTTGAGATGCTGAGGGACAACTGACTTCTTTTTTACAATGCGTTTACCATCGTTCAGAGACCACACACTAGCACCACTCATGCAAATAAAACTTTCTCCACCAGCTGAGAACATAATCCGTTCTAGAGTAATCTTTGGTCCTTCAAGAACAAACTTTGGAACAAAGATATGAGTTTCATCCTCTTGTGTTTCATATGACAAAAACTCCATAGCTCCATTCTTCATCACCAAGCATAACCATATGTCAACAGTATCAGATTCGGGTTTAATCGACTCCATAGGAACAATTGATGCAGTCTTATATCCACCAAGACCTTCCTTTAACACGTTGGCCTCAGTAAACACATCCGTGAACACATCAAAGACTAACACAAACATATAGGCTGATTCCTGATCAAAGTTGACCCAAAACATCTCATATTTTGATCGTGTTGCAACGTAATCATAAAGATATATGGATATAATGACATTTTCCATTTCTGTCCAGTTTTTTTTGAATCTGGAGAGGCGTAATAGTAAGCTATGCTCTTCAGGTTCAAGACATAAATGCAAACGATTAAGAACCCAATTCTAAACTCTCTTTTGAATCAAGAAGCGTTATTATGGTTTCAATGGCGTCTTTTTCAAATCATATACATGTAAGCATGGAGGAAAAGGTTTCAGTACCAGCATGAGGAATAAATTCATGTCCATTCCAATGAAAGTGGAATGAGGAAGATCAAAATTAACATTCCCATACACAGCTCCATATGCATATGCCTCGGATACGAATTTGACCGACGAAGAACCATATGGTCAGAAAAAAGATTGCAAGGCGAAGAGATTGGACTTCGGCACACTGACGATTTGTGACATCCCAAAAATATATTTTTTGGCCAATTTTTTTTAATTAAAAATTCTACCCTTAGAAACCCAAAAGCCGGTTACCTATAGCAGATTACTAAATCTATTTGCATTCCTATCCAATTTATTCATCACTTGAACAAATTTTGAAAGTAGTTTTTAGTTGTTTACCAATTTTGTATAGAAAAAATACAGTTTTAAATCCCAAAAATATTTACACTATGACTATGATTTGCAGGAGACGACGCTTGTCGATTTTGTTTTTTTTGTTAAACTACTTGGACTGACAAAACCCGATTAGTAAGCATAATAACCCTATAATGCGGATACATGAAGTCGATATATCACAAGTTAGGAACAAAATTATATGAAGCAATCAGTAAGTCGATGTTTGCAGCGATTAAATATTCTTTTTTTTTTTTTTTTTGACAGCTATTCTGTTGTTATTTATGGATACATTATGTCGTCAATCTATTACACTTTCTTTAGACCAGCTTATAAATTCATAAGCTGGTGATGAAGTGATGGTTATGACTTTTTTTTCCACTATAATAGGATTTAATCCACGCTAATTATAGCGCGTAATATTTTGTTTAAAAAGAAATTGTTTTAAAATTTTAAAAAATTAATTTTATCTGAATTTTACAATATGTCTAACTAATGATTATAGATAAAACTGTCAATTTGTGATAATTTGTCTATTTAACCCGTTTTGCAGTGAACTAAAATATTATTCGGGCTAACCCGCAAAAATTTATAATCTTGAAAACATAACTCTAATATGCACCGTTAAATGACTCTAGTTTTTGTGGTTAGTCTACGAACTCTTTAAAAATAGTTTTCTTGTATCTAACTTTTTATAAAATTAGTAAAATATTTTTTAACTTTTGTTTTGATATATATTCAAATAAAATATAATAAATTATAGTTAAAAATATAGCAAGATTTTAAATAGATTTTTTTTTTGAATATATATGAATTAATTATTATTTTAAAATATATAGTATTAAAAATAAATAAGAAATTAAATAATAAATCACTTTTTAATGCAAAATATATACTTTCCATATTCTAATCAATAATTTTAAAAGGCTATTATATCATTTTCTATTTCAATTATTCTTTGTTATTTGTAATGGTATTTCATGTAATAACTTACAAAACAAAATTCATTTTTAACTATATATTTTTGAATAATATTATAGAGATTCTAACAGTTCTATCGTGAAATTTAATTACTATCAATTTTAATTGTTATACACTTATACCACATTACTCTCCATATAAAACAAGTTAACAATAGACCAAAGGTATAATGGCATAGTGATTACTTCTGTCATACCTTAGACTTAACTTCTTTGGAAAGAATGATTTACGTCGTATTATGATATTATCAACGGTCTAATCTTGAATCTAGAGAAATATACGGATCTTGACTCCAAACTTTAAGATTATCCAACAAAAAAATGCTGGCAATAGAAATGGTGATCGAAAACCTTACCCAATACAATTTTCAAACTTTACTTTACCAAACCTAGCTAATTCCCTCAATCTTATCAACTTGAGTCGTTAGGCAAATATTCCATCAATGTGTTTCCTAGATGTAAACAATTTCATTTGTATCATACATGCATATCCAACTTAACCACAGTTAACTTCATATATAAAAAGAACAAAATATATTTCTTTGTGTTACTTTTTCTTCTTGTTAACTTCTCTAACCTATATCTACATGTAGCTGCTATTAGCAGCACAGTTATTTATTTATTTTTTTGTTTTTATATCTTTTTATCCATTTAATAATTTGGGATCGAACTTCCATAAACTATGACTAAAGAGGATGTATCTGCAAGTTGGACATACGTATACATGTATATACACACAAACATATTATATATATATATATATATATATATATATATATATACTTACACACCTCATCTTACCAAGACGTTTTTCACCATATTAAACATGTATTTATGATACGATTATGAAGTTAACCAAAAAAACATATATTTATGATATAGGATGCATTATTCCGATAAATAATTGCTTTTAAAAGAATGTCTTTTTTGTAAAGAGTGTACATAAAAGAAGGTAAGGGGATTTCGTACATATGACATTGACGAATCTTTCATTCTTTCTTGTTTTAATTTCTATTTTCTATTGCAAATTTATCATCATACAATATTCATGAGAACATCATCAACTTGAGAAGAAATTGTGATTTCTTTTCGATTATGACATTAGATCTTTCACTGCATATATGACCGCTTGAGATTTGATCTTTTTATATTTTTTTCAAATAACTTTGTATAGTAGAGAACCAGTAACGTTATTTCATTCCTGGCCAAGATCGTGTATTAGTGGTTAAAGAGGATATAGGATACGTAATCGTATATGTGAAATGATCTAAATTATATACGAAGTGTTAGTTATATGTATCTACTTTATATTTGGTCGTGATCTTACATTTAAGTCATTCATTTGTAAACACATAATCATGATTTTTGATATATTGTTTTTATGTTCTTTCATTTTCCCCTCAAATAAACAACAATTATAAGCTATTCATTTAATCATTTGTAAACATATATTCATGGTTTTTTTTCTAACATGTATATGTGTCTATATATAAGGACGGAATTTTTTGTGACTATATAGATACATACATAAGCTTAAAAGAACAACCTTAGTAGTTAAAACTAAATATAAATAATTAAAACATATTGGTAATTTATGAATACTATCATCTTTATATTTAACTGAATACTTCATCCTTTTAATAAATAGTGTTATTTTAAGATTTTATTTTGGTTTCACAAAGAGTATCATTTTGTATTTTCAATACAAAATATTAAACAAAAATTTAATTTTAATCTTATTACTTTAATGTATTGATTAGAAAGATAAAATTATTTGATGTATTAATAAAGAATAATAATATGTGTGAAATGTGTTAAAATAATTTGTTTTATTATAGAAATAGAGTAATAAACTAATAAGTGAATAGCCGAGGTTACTTTCGTCGATCGACCGGAAAGAAAAATAATACAATTTGTATTTTCATTTCGTTTGACTTTCAACCCCACTTGTTGACTCCAATGATTGTTCGATGAATATAAGTTAAATGACTTGGTTTATTATCGAAAAGAAACTAAACTTATCGAGAGAAATATGATCAGCAAAGCACAAACTGGATGATAAAATCAATACGATCTGTTTACAGTGGCTTAGTTGAGAACTTTCATTGCTATTATAATTGTGTATAAAGATGGATCAAAGATATGAATAGATCAGGCAAATCAATTGTTTTGTGCAAATAGATGATCGATCAAAGCCTTTGAACTCAAAAACAAATACCTTAAAAATGTTGATTTAACAGCAGATCAAGGAAAATACCAAGGGTTTATTGTAGTTGAACAAAAAAAAAAAAGAACGGTAACAAAATCGTGAATAAATTATATGTTTTTATTTTGTAACAATGGATTTTTAGCGCATGATTTAGACAAATGATGTGACATCATATAAATTAACGAGTAACTGGATTAATTAGTAATATGAGTATTTGTTAAAGAGTCACATGAGATCCATGTTATTTATTTTATATAAAAAAACATGAGATAAATGAATCAACTTATTCACGATTTTATCATCCATCATTTTTGGAAAATAAATGAGCAGCATATGAATATTTATTGGAACTAGTATTTATTGAATATAGTCAAACGCTTGTGAAAATAAATGAGCAGCATATATATATATAAACCTCTCAATGGAAACATAACAAAATTTGGGCTTAATTAATGCAATAATAAGAAATTAAATGGAGAATAACCAAACTAAGAAAATGAGCGGCTGGGATTTGATCGCTTGTGAAAATTAGCTCAATTGATAGATCCAATTAAGTGGTTCAACTTTTATTTAGGCTTAACTGAGAAGATCTCATCAAAAATAGAGGTTTATGTACTAATGTCCTCGTAAACACCATCAAGGCAAAGAGAAACCCTACTAGAACCAGAAGAGATCGACGATGATCCATCCATTGGTCGGTCGGTCGGAAAAGAAAACGTCGAGAGTACGAAATTTACTTTAATGGCTCTAGTGTTGGAACTAATTTTTTGTCAAAGCTCGAGCGCTTGATAAAATTGTGTTAGTGTGAAAAGAAATGAGCTGAGCTCTTTCAAATGAAATGTTTTCATTAACCGAAAAATGTTTTCTCGTGTATATATTTGGTATGGTTGTGTCATTAAGTTAAATAATGAACAACATGAGAGAAGAAAAAACCACACGCGTTTCGACCGCGTCTTGGGCCTTGTTGGGCTCGTGGACCTTTTTGAGGTATCGATCGATACCCCTTGGTATCGATACTCAACAGGCCGACTTAAAAAATCGCAGCCGCCAGAATATTCTGGAAATATTCCATATCTGTGGGGGAAAAACCCTAGCCTCTCTCCTATATATACAACACGATTTTCACCTAAAAAATCATCCTCTGATACACAATAAACACATTCTAAAAGTTCTAGCAATCGTTTCTTCAATTCCCTATTGCTTAGAGTAAGTTTCTATTCGAGAGTATCGTAGAATAATGGTCGATAGATCTGAATCATGGTGTTGATGATTCAGTTAAACTTTGGTTGTATCCTGGGACTCATGTATCTATACAAACCCGTCACACTACGGGAGATTCTTAGAGTTAAGGAAAGAGATTCATCTCGCCTCCTCAGATCTTGTTTATTGCTTTATCGTTTATGAATCGTTTATTCCTTAATGTTTATTTATATATTATCGTGATTAAATCTTTCCTGTCTGTAGTGTAAATTTTGGTCCTACAATCTTAACTCTAAGAAGATCCAATTTCTGTTTTATTACTTCAATTGGATCTTTAAACACGAGTAAATAAACGTTTTCAAACGGTTTTTTAAACGATTCTTCTACTGCTGATGATACTCAAACGTTATCAAAAAGCTTTTTAGCAACTTGAAACGTGTAGTAGAGGCAATCTTCATCTACTCTATTTTTAAGAAGATGTTTTTCTGCTAGTGATACTCAAACGTTATCAAAAAGCCGTTTAGCAACTTGAAACGTGTAGTAGAAGCAGATCTGCTTTAAACATCTTCTAAAAACCGTCGTTAATTGCGATTAATGAACGGTAGAATCAACGAACACAAATCATGTTCTTGATAGGTTCGATTGAGATCGAAGCCTTGTGAGTATCGATCGACACCATATGGTATCGGTCGATACTGGACTAAATTGTATCGGTCGACAATCAAGTGTATCGATCGATACTATGCAAACAGTTGTATCGGTCGGCACCTCAGTGTATCGATCGATACTTTGCATCGACCAAGTTGGGTCTATGTCGATCGATACTGTGTATAAGACACATGTATCGATCGACACTGGTGCTATGATCGATCCTGTGGAATTCACTTGTATCGATCGACACCTAGGGTGTATCGATCGACACTAAGCGTGTATCGATCGACACCATGATGCATCGATTGACACAGTATGTGCATCGAGCATCGATCGACACCTAGGGTGTATCGATCGACACTAAGCGTGTATCGATCGACACCATGATGCATCGATTGACACAGTATGTGCATCGAGCATCGATCGACACTGTGGTTCATCGGTCGATCCTGTGTAATTCACTTGCATCGATCGACACACATGAGCATCGATCGACACCATATGGGTGTATCGATAGACATTGTGTATGTATCGATCGATATCAAGGAGTATCGATCGACACCAATGCGATTTAGTTCGATATTAGAATTGTGATTCTTAAAGTTTATATCGATACTAATTGAAAGTTGTTTCTTTGTCTTAACAGAATGACAACTGAGATGGATAACAACTCTGGATTGGTGGAGAAAACCGGTGAGAAGGTTGAGACGACTGCAAGTCAGATCGAGACGGTGAAAGTTCCTTCTGGGAATCATGTCGCTCCTCCAACCAAGTTTGATGGGACAGCATTCAAGATGTGGAAAAGGAAGATGTTCTTCTATCTGACCACATTGAATCTGCAGAAATACACCAGTGAGGTGAAACCTGTTCTCCCAGAGGATAACACTGACCCACGTGCGCTTGCGAGTGTCCACGCTTGGGAGCATGCTGACTTCTTGTGCAAGGGCTACATTCAGAATAGCCTATCGGACTCTCTGTATGGGGTGTACGAAAACGCTGAGACCTCTAAGGATCTATGGGATTTGTTAGACAAAAAGTACCGCGTTGAAGATTCTGGTACTCAGAAATTCACTGTGGCGAGATTCGAGCAGTACAAGATGGTGGATTCAAGACCACTAATGGAACATGTCGATGAGGTGCAGAGGCTCCTACACGACATCCATGCTGAGGGAATGCGGCTGTGTGAGACCTACCAAGGTTGCTGCATCATTGAGAAGCTACCTCCTGGTTGGACGGACTTCAAGAACTACCTCAGGCTGAAGAAGAAGAAGATGAGTCTTGAAAATCTGATTGTTAAGCTCCGCGTAGAGTCTACGAACCGGGAACAACAGATCAATGTAGGTGTGAAAATTCGCGAACACAATGCGAACATGGTTGAACACCAAAACCCCAAGTGGCAGAACAAAGGTCGCCTTAACAAAGGCAAAGGGAAGATGCCACAAAAAAACTTCCAAAAGTTCAAGAACAAGAGTGGTCAAAATGGGCAGACTTCTCAAAGGTTCTTAGGATTGTGCAACTTGTGTGGGAAGCAAGGACACAAATCCGTCGATTGTCGTGGCAAGAAGGCTCAAGCCAACTTGACAGAAGCTGACATGTGTGCTGTGGTCACTAAGGCCAATGTTGCTGAAAGCCATCCAAAGACTTGGTGGTTCGATACGGGTGCAACCAGACACATCTGTATGGATCGAGAAATGTTCTCCACATACACAAAAACCAAGGATGGTGAAAAACACTTAATGGGTAATTCTGCCTCGTCGACAATTGCTGGTCACGGGAAGGTTGTTCTGAAGCTCACTTCTGGACAGGAACTGGTTCTCACCAACGTCGTCCATGTACCAGATATGCGCAAGAATCTGATCTCTGGATCGCTTATAAGTAAGCATGGATTCTCTGTGAAGCTGGAAGGTGATAAGCTAATCCTAACGAAGAATGGGATGTATTTGGGTAAAGGGTTTGTTTGTGATAATCTGTTTAAGATGTCAGTTGAGGCAGTAATCCGAAAGGATAATGTAACCGAGGCTTCCACCTCGAAGAACCCTAAGATTAATGATAAGAAATCTATTGCTTATCTCGCTGAGTCTTTTAATATTTGGCATGAAAGATTAGGACATGTTAATTATAAGTCTATGAGTAGATTAATGAACATGAACATGATTCCTAAATGCAAATTAAGCAAAGACAAATGTGAAGTTTGTGTCCAAGCAAAACTCACTAAAACGCCATCACCCAGCGTTCAAAGAACAACAGAACCTCTAGGTTTAATTCACACAGACTTATGTGATTTAAAATATATTCAAACTAGAGGAGACAAGAAATATTTCGTGACTTTCATAGATGATTGTACGAGATATTGTTATATCTTTCTACTGCGAAGTAAAGATGAAGCCTTGGACAAATTCAAAGAATACAAGCTGGAAGTTGAAAACCAACTCGACAAAACCATAAAAAAGGTCAGAAGTGATAGGGGTGGTGAATACAGTGAACCATTTGATGCATTCTGTAGAGCACATGGCATTATTCATCAAACAACTGCCCCCTATTCACTTGAATCCAACGGAGTTGCTGAAAGAAAAAACAGAACTCTCAAGGAAATGATGAATGCAATGTTGCAGGAATCTGGGTTAGCCCAGAACATGTGGGGGGAAGCTCTGCTTACCTCTAATTATATTCTGAACAAAATTCCACACAAAGTCACAGGAAAAACTCCTTATGAACTTTGGAAAGGTAATGTACCTTCGTATGTATACCTGAAAGTGTGGGGGTGCCTGGCAAAAGTTGCAGTACCACTTCCGAAAAAGGTCACCATTAGACCAAAAACGGTAGATTGCATTTTCATCGGATATGCGCATAACAGTAGTGCATATCGATTTCTGGTACATAAATCAGATATATATACCAGATATTCATGTAAACACAATAATGGAGTCAAGGAATGCATCCTTCTTCGAAAATGTGTTTCCATGTAAGGATAGAGGAAATCCTAAACGAACTCGTGACGAACGAGATGCTAGCAATGAGGCAAGCAGCACTTCTGCAGAAGAAGAAGTAGCCGAACCTAGACGAAGCAAGAGAGCTCGTAAGGAGAAGACATTTGGCTCTAAGTTTATAATGGCATTCCTAGCGGAAAGTGGTCCAAGAACCTTCATGGAAGCGATGTCTACACCTGATGCACCCTTCTGGAGGGAAGCATCTAACAGTGAAATAAACTCAATTATGCAAAATAACTTATGAGTTGGTAGACCTACCTCAAGGTTGTAAATGGGTCTTCACCACTAAGCTAAAAATCGATGGCTCTATAGACAAATATAAGGCCAGGCTTGTGGTACAAGGATTTCGTCAAAAGGAAGGATTAGACTTCTTTGACACTTATTCTCCAGTGACGAGAATTACTTCGATTCGCATGTTGATTGGAATCGCAGCTTTAAGAAACCTTGAAATACATCAGATGGATGTTAAGACTGCTTTCCTAAACGGAGATTTAGAGGAAGAGATCTATATGAATCAACCTGAGGGTTATGTTGCTCCCGGACAAGAGAAGAAAGTCTGTAGACTTGTCAAATCGCTATATGGACTCAAGCAAGCTCCAAAGCAATGGCATGAAAAGTTTGACAGTGTAATGATGTCAAATGGCTTTCACATCAATGAATGTGATAAGTGCATCTATATCAAAAGTACTTCACAAGGTTATGTGTTGTTGTGTTTGTACGTAGATGACATGCTAATCATGGGAAGCAACAAAGATATAATCATTCAAACTAAGAACATGCTGAATGGAAAGTTTGATATGAAAGACATGGGATTAGCAGATGTAATTCTAGGGATTAGGATTATTCGAAATTCAAAAGGAATAATTCTGTCTCAAGATCATTACGCTACTAAAATCCTAGAGAGGTTTGAGACCTACTCCAATGGGACTGCAAAAACTCCGCTTGATCCTCAATTTCACTTTACAAAGAATTCAGGTGAAGCAGTGTTACAAGTGGAGTATGCAAGAGTCATCGGGAGTCTAATGTACTTAACGAATTGTACTAGACCCGATTTAGCACACTCGGTAAACGTACTAAGTCGTTACACGAGTAATCCAGGTCATAACCATTGGAAAGCCATAACTAGGGTATTAAATTATCTAAGATACACCAAAAGTTATGGGCTGCACTTCGGTAAAGAACCAGCAGTGCTGGAAGGGTACAGTGATGCCAATTGGATTTCAGATTCAAGAAACTCCAAATCCACGAGTGGATATGTCTTTACTCTTGCTGGTGCAGCAATATCCTGGAAATCTTCCAAACAAACACTCCTGGCCAGATCAACCATGGAGTCAGAGTTTATAGCTTTAGATAAAGCTGCTGAAGAAGCAGAATGGCTTCGAAACTTTTTGGAAGATATCCCGATGTGGGAGAAACCAGTGCCAGCATTACGTGTACACTGTGATAGTCAGTCGGCTATATCTCGGGCACTGAGTAATCTATACAATGGCAAGTCTCGTCATATAAGAAGACGTCATAAGACCATTAGACAATTGATCTCAACTGGTGTAATAACGATAGATTACATCAGATCGGCAGAAAACCTAGCGGATCCGTTCACCAAAGGTTTGCCGCGAGATCAGATTGTGAAATTATCGAAAGGAATGGGCTTACAGCCTATAGAAAAAGATGACGTTTGACAGATACCCCACCTATGTGACTGGAGATCCCAAGATCTAGGTTCAAAGGGAAACAAAATTAAACTGATTCGAGTTGAGCACTGTGAGACCATATCTCTGCCCAGTTCCTAGGATGATAAAACAGTGCTACCTGTGGATAGTAAGGATAAGCGTTGGCTTTTAATGATTGTATAGCTGTGTAGATAGTGGAGTGTGACAGGACACTTCAGAAAACAAGCTAATAAAATCACCTAGTGAAGTGTGAAATGGGGCCGTTTCTAGGAGAATGAAGGATAAGGCTATATTCTCCAAATTCACTCACGAATACCAGGAAAGTTCAAGGCCAAAATGAACCCAATAGAGAACAAAGTTCTACGAGAAGATGTCTCTGTGCGATACATGTTGTCTAAGTTTACATCAAAATCCGGACGGTTCAAGACATCATGTTCACCTCCTGGCCAAGTAAACTCGACAGATATTAAAAATGATTGGTTCAAAGCTGGAAAATGCTACCTCTCAGATACAGTTACATTTTCGTTTACTCTCGAAAGTCTATCTACGTCTAGATGAGTCTAGTCAAGTATGTCTAGTAAAGTCTGTACAATTTTCATATGTTTTTAGAGTCATTTCTATTCATGTGGGGGATTGTTGGAACTAATTTTTTGTCAAAGCTCGAGCGCTTGATAAAATTGTGTTAGTGTGAAAAGAAATGAGCTGAGCTCTTTCTAATGAAATGTTTTCATTAACCGAGAAATATTTTCTCGTGTATATATTTGGTATGGTTGTGTCATTAAGTTAAATAATGAACAACATGAGAGAAGAAAAGACCACACGCGTATTGACCGCGTCTTGGGCCTTGTTGGGCTCGTGGACCTTTTTGAGGTATCGATCGATACTCAACAGGCCGACTTAAAAAATCGCAGCCGCCAGAATATTCTGGAAATATTCCATATCTGTGGGGGAAAAACCCTAGCCTCTCTCCTATATATACAACACGATTTTCACCTAAAAAATCATCCTCTGATACACAATAAACACATTCTAAAAGTTCTAGCAATCGTTTTTTCAATTCCCTACTGCTTAGAGTAAGTTTCTATTCGAGAGTATCGTAGAATAATGGTCGATAGATCTGAATCATGGTGTTGATGATTCAGTTAAACTTTGGTTGTATCCTGGGACTCATGGATCTATAAAAACCCGTCACACTACGGGAGATTCTTAGAGTTAAGGAAAGAGATTCATCTCGCCTCCTCATATCTTGTTTATTGCTTTATCGTTTATGAATCGTCTATTCCTTAATGTTTATTTATATATTATCGTGATTAAATCCTTTCTGTCTGTAGTATAAATTTTGGTCCTACATCTCGAAAACCCCATTATAGTAGGCTTTCTTTCATTTGAGATTTTTAAGAATTCTTCCAAATAAAAAAATACTCTATATGTTTTTATATAAATGATGTTTAAAGTTTTTGCACACAGATTAAAGATTCATTTAATTTTATTTTTTATATACTAAAAATATTATTTATCATATATTTAAACACAATTTAACAAATAAGAAAACAATCTGTAAAATACAAAAAAAATCAAAAACAATAAAAAACTATTTAATTTTGCATTGATTTATGAAAATATCATTTATTTGATAAAAAAAAAAAATCTCTAAAACATCATTTAGTACATATTGGAGGGAGTAAAATATAACTGACGTTCATGTTGAATATTTACGTCGATATTATAAAACAATCACATATTTATTAGCAATATCGCTCAGCGTCAAAGGCCCGGCAACAAGCCAACAACTCCTAATCTCGTCCCGTTAACGGTGCGTGCGACACACAAAATGATACTATTGATTTACTAGTATTTTTTTTGTAATTATATCTATCTATCTATTAAAGGATTAAATGATTAATATTGATAAAACATAATTTATTGTTTAATCTACGTATTATACAAACTATAGCGTATATAAACCCCGTTTAAGACCATTTGAGCATTTCCCTACCATTTAAGCTCCTCCAAGCTTCCTCTTGTTGAAGAATCTCTGATGTGAACTATTTCTGCGTAATTTAGGATCTCTATTTTATTTCCTAAGTAATTTGGGATCTTACTAGAATTTAGATCTCTGATTTTTGATTCATTCTTAAGCAATCGAGAGAATGGAGAACGAGCTGTTTATGAACACAGAGCTTCCGCCTCCACCGTCGGATATGGCGGTGCATTTTGAACCACCGTCCTCTTCATCGGCGATGCTTAACTGGGCGTTAATGGATCCAAATCTCGCTCGAAATTCGTCGCCGCGGGATTGCTTTCCGTGGGAAAAGTCAACGGAACAACAACAGAGCATCTTCGACTCTGCTCTGAGCTCCCTCGTGTCTTCTCCGACGCCGTCGAATTCCAATTTCTCCGGCGGAGTCGGTGACGGATTCCTCATCAGAGAACTCATCGGAAAGCTTGGAAACATCGGAAATAGCTCCGGTGAGATATACGGAGCTCCGATGGGAAACAATAATGGGAAGGTTTCTCGCTACGCAACTCCGATGAACAGAACGACGCCGTTGACGGAATTCTCAGGGGATCCGGGATTTGCGGAGAGGGCAGCGAGATTCTCTTGCTTTGGTAGCCGGAGTTTCAACGGAAGAACTAATTCTGGTCTACCCATTAACAACGGCAACATCATCAGCTCCGGGAAGCTGACACGTGTCTCCAGCACACCAGCTCTCAAGGCACTTGTTTCGCCGGAATTCGCATCTGCCTCCAGACCGATGATTGCCGCCGGCGAATTTTCCCGGAAGAAAAAATCTTTGTCTAAAGGGAAACCCAAGGAAAATCCCCTTCCCACCGCATCCCCATCTCCCAGTTTCTCAAAAGTACATCAATTTTTTTCCCGCAAAGTTTCTATATTTTCCTCAGATACTCAAAATTCAAAAAGTCCATTTTTTTCGAAGAACCAAGTTCTCAGAAAAGTCAGCTTTTACATAAAGTGATTAACTTTGTGTATATTTTTCAATTTCTCAGACGGCGGAAAGGAAGCAAGAATGGAAGGGAAAAGGAATCAAAAGTTCAGAAGAAAAGGGAGGGAAAAGGAGAAGAGAGGAAGAAGAAGAAGAAGAAGAAGAAGGGAACAAAAGCAATAACACAAAACCACCTGAGCCTCCTAAAGATTACATCCATGTTCGAGCTCGACGAGGCCAAGCCACCGACAGTCACAGTCTCGCCGAACGAGTAATTCTCTTTTCCTCATTTTATGGATTTTTTCAGTAAATTAAATCCCTAACTAGTGTTAACCGGCAACTAAGATAATTAGAATTTGGGTTTGATTAGTCCTTTAATAATGTGAGTTTATTAGGTTCGGAGGGAGAAGATAGGAGAAAGGATGAAGCTGCTTCAAGATCTTGTGCCTGGATGCAATAAGGTGACAACTTTTTGTTAATTGTTTGATTACTCACTGATTAATTTTAGTTTTGAACTCAGTTTTTTTGTGTTCAATAAATCAATTGTTGATTAGCATAATTAAGAAATTAATGTCTTTGTTTTTGTTTATACGATGAAAGGTTACTGGGAAGGCACTGATGCTCGATGAAATTATAAACTATGTACAATCATTGCAAGGACAAGTTGAGGTATATAGTTATTAGATGGTTTCTTCATCTAATTAAATCTAGTTAATTGTTTCTTTAATCACCGAATTAATTATTTTGCAATAATTTTCTAATATTTATCGTTTTAATAATGGCAGTTCTTGTCAATGAAGTTATCATCAGTGAACGACACCAGCCTGGAATTTAACATGGACACTCTTGTGTCAAAGGATGTTGTAAGTCACCTTAAACATTAACATCAATTAGCAACCATTTATAATGGATATTTCTCGAAAGTGATCATTTTTTTAATCCTTTTTCTTTTGTGTTTCTCGTTATCTCAAATCCTGACTTTTGTAGTTTTTTTTTTATTGGAAAAAAATTCAATCTCATCTTTTTGTTTTTATAAATTTGAATTTCATCAGATGATTCCATCAAGCAGCAACCGGTTACATGTAGAAGGGCTCCAGTGTGAATCTTCAAATCATCATCAGCAACTAAATAATTCACAGTTACATCCCAATATTTTTTCCAGTAACATGATGCTCCAATCCTCTATGAATTCACTGGAAACCTCTACCTTAGCCAGAAGCTTCACCCACTTACCAACACTTACCCAATTCACTGACTCAATTTCTCAGGTTTTTTATTCTTTTAAATTCTCTTCCTTAATTCCATTTTTATATATAGGCAGATGATTATCAAATAAATTTGTGTGTGTTTTCAGTATCAGATGTTTAGCGAAGAAGATTTACAAAGCATTGTAGGGATGGGAGTGCCACATAACCCCAACCATGAATCTCAAAACATGAAAATTGAGCTTTGATCAACCAATTTATTTCAAGGAAGAAAATAAGAAAAAAGGATTGATGGGTGTACATAAATATACCAATATCTGATACTCATCTCCATATCTATATATATAAAGTTAGCTTTGCTCTCTTCTCATGATGCCACATCACCCTCCACCTAAACAACAAACATTAAAACAAAAATAAAACACACACACACACATATAANTTTAGGCTCAAAAAAAAAAAAAATCACTTTTTGTATTTATATATTTCAAGAGCACCATTATCGGTGACCCTTACACACGGGGTCATTCGATTTTTTAATTTTTTTTTTTTTTGGACAAATGAGGAAGCGACACGTGGAGAATCGGGTGTCTGTGTGTCTCTGCGGAGACACCCGCGCGCGCCGTGTTTTCCCGAATTGTGATGACGTGTCGCTTCCTGATTCGTCAGGATATTAAAAAATCAATTTTTTTTTTAAAAAAAAATTAATAATAAAAAAAAAAAAATCCGGACCCCGTGTGGAGGGATCACCAATAATGATGCTCTTAGGCGATACTAACCTTTCTTGGATTATGTGCAAAACTATTCCACATCATTAATATTTGTATTTTCTTGATAAAATAAAATAAAAACTGAGTGTTCTAGTTTACAATAAATAGTAATCTTATCTAAATCTAACTATTTAATCATTCATTTTGCGACAAAGAACTTTCCGACATATGTCATGAAACAAAAAGTAACCTTTGGATGATTAATCAAATTCGTAATGATGGACTATTATTATCTAAGGTAAATTTGATTTAGATGATTAATTAATCAAATGTTGACAAAAAAATGATTAATCAAACTAGTGGAACGTGAATTCTATATTTTTGTTACCTCTAAATTGGTCAGAAGCACTTTCATCCCTAGATTCTTTTTGATTTGATATTTGCTAATGTTAACCAGCTATGTGAGTCGTTACGTCTTTATCTCCAGATTATAATGTCTTTCTTTGGAATGGAGGAGGAATTTAAAAAACAAATTTGTAATTGGGTTAAGCTGTAATTTCTAAAAGTTAAATGGCCTGCTTGTAATTTCTAGAGATCTATCGAGAAAATGCAGAAGCTTCTGTTCTTCTCTTGTCTTCTTTAACGAGTGAAATCCAGAACCAATCAAGGATTTGATCAACCAAATATATTTCTCTAATCAATAATTCCTTCAATGATTATTATTCAATATTCCAGTAGGCGTTAGGTACTAATTAAAAAAAAATGACTTCAATGATTTTTGCTTCTTTTTTTTTGTTGTTGGTCAAACATTTCAATGATTCTAATGTTATCTTTCTATAGCTGAATATTATTTTGTTTTTGTTTTGGGTTAAGATTCGCCATCAAATATATTTATTCAAAATTCCAGTATACCGACTAATCAAATTAAACATCTAGTCTCTAGTAGACATAATTGGTTGACATTACTTTTTTTTTTGGGGGTCAACTCAACCATACGTAGAATGCATGTATATATGAGTGTAATTTCCTTCACAACGTAAAAGGAAATGATTGATATAAAAAAGGATCATAAAGAGTATAATAATTTCTGGATATACGACGATTAATTGATGAATTATATAAAGTGTGAAAAATTTAAAAAGTTAGCAGTCACATGGAGATGGGTATGGACTCTGATTCGTGGACTTATAGAACACAGAATAATGGATTAAATTAATTAATCACCAACTACTTTGAAGTTCATAATTGAAAAGTTGTAAATTAAAATTTATAAACTAATGTATTAACCTTTCTGGTTTTATTAGTCTTCAGTTGCAGCTTTAATTGTAATTTAAAATTACAGATTGAATTATTGAGCATAGGAATAGGTAGGGTGAATTAATTTACTAATAATACTTTAAACTATTCTATTTTGCTAGGTAGAAAAAAAGAAGATGCTTTGAATGTGGGTGGTTCATTTAGTTTATAATTTTATTATTGATCAATAGTAATTGCATCTCACACTTTAAAAACAATTGTGGATATTTAAAAAAAACAATTGTTAGGACTGAGTAATGACAGAGTCTTCATGTGACATGCTTTTTATCCCTAAAAAGGTTGCATAGTGGCAGAGCTTATTTTGTTGTTGTTGCTTTTTGAACATTTCACAAATCCATTAGGATGGTGATGGTCCATTCCTTTTGATAATACATTGTAAGCTATTATTACATTTCTAACTTTTCCTGTGTGTTCATGTCCCAAGACTCTTTCTCCTGTATCGATTTAAAAGAAGATTATATATCTTTGAATACATAGAGAAGTTTCTTCATGAAGAAGGAGGTCACACTCAGAAAGCGAATGATCTCAAATTCCAGCTCGACCTCATAGCATACAGTTGAGCTTGGCGGTATTACAGCCAGCTCCTGCTCTGATTCAGAATGATATATTCTGGTGAAAATGGCGCCTTTCTTCATTGTCTTGATCCCTATGTCCCATCCTTTGATCACATGTCCTGACCAACAGAAACCATATAAATTCAGGAGTCAGGAGAGTCGACACAACCAGAGAAGTAGCTCTGAACAATGAGCCCATTAATCAGGCCAAGTAACATCAATTGGCGAACAGTAACTATCTCATTATTCGAATGTAGTTTGTTCTTATGCAAAACTTCCCCATTCAGTATTAGAACAGAGAACTGTAACCCTCGCACGAACCCATCCTACGCCAAGCCTTAATCTAACAGCAGAAGATGGCAAAAGCCTTCCACAAAACATAAATTACCTTGGCCGAGGGTACGTAAATTTGAAGGGAGTGAATCGAACTTGGTCCCGTCTAACAAGGTTCCCGTGTAATGCACTGCATATGACAGACGGGGATCTCAGAAGCTGAGCACATTATAATATCGGCAGAATCAAAACAAATATTCTCTTTTTAAGAGCGTTTGTTTAACCTTTTACCTTTACTGGTTGTGTTACCCTTTAGTGAGTTCTTATTATTGTTTTTGCTTTGAAGCATTTGGCCCAGTTTTTTAAGTGTTTCTTTATTTTGTTGTTTATTAACTCAAAAAGCCAAACCAAAAAGGAAAATGTTAAATGTTGCCACAACAATCCTCTGCAGTCTTTACTTATAAAGCCAAGCTAAAGTATCCAAAGATTAAAAAAAGACCGTTTCATCATGAGAACTGTAAAGCAAAACCGTTGGATAATGGAAATCGAATCATCAAAGCTCGTCATCTCCATATCCGTCTTCTTCTCCACCAGCTGGTTTTTCATTTACCGCAATAAGCTCCGTGTCAAATATCAGTGTTGCACCACCTGAAGTTTGCAAGATTGTTTTTAGTTATTAAGTTCGGAACACCCGTATTCTTCACAAACGTAACAACATTGAATACACATTTCAAAAGCGTATACCGGGGATAGTCGGCGGAGAGCCTTGTTCCCCATATCCAAGTTTTGCAGGTATCTTCAACTTCCGCTTCTCGCCTACACACGCACCTAGCAAACCTTGATCCCAACCTGCAACAAAACCCGTACATTACTATTGGAGGAGAATGGGATTTACAGGAAAGACTCAAAAGTCAAAAGCAAGTCGGTAGAACCAAGCCACCACCTTTGATAACCTGACCACTTCCTAATTCAAACTCGAACGGGTCACCCCTTTCAAAGCTCGAATCGAATACGGTTCCATCGGTAAGTTTCCCCTGCCACATAATACTACGTTAAACAACAACACCATACTTTGTGACAGAACATCCTGCGAAAATATTTCTTCAAGACAATGATGAATCAGATTATGCCCTACAATCTGGTCAAGCTTACCCTGTAGTGCACCTTGATCCTATCACCTTTGTGTGCCTGAAGTTCACACGTTTTTGGCTTATACTGCAAAAAAGGAAAAGCAAGTTAAGATGGTAAGAATGAAGAATCAAACTCTCCTTATTATCTTTGAATCAAGGATTACAACCAAGTATCTTGGAGATTAGTTGAAGAGATTCCCTAACTAAGTGGTTAAAGACCCTTCATATGTTTTTCCTCTTACTAATTTACACTATTCGAATACCTATCAGAAGAAGAAACCAAAATAGGACACAACACAATCAAAACCATCAGACAAAAAAAAGATAAAATGTTGTTTAGATCGACCAAAACCAATGGCTAGAAACTCGCAATTGTAGCAATCCAATGAAAAGAATGAAGACGTAACGAAACACTACAATGATTGGCTCCGACGTCAATCGTACAGCTAAACAAGTTTTTCTGAAACAAAGTAATCAAGAAATCGCTCATTTGCTGAAATAATAAAATATACCTTGACCCCGATCTGCAATTCCGACACGTCTCCCGTCTTCTTGGCAAAACCTGGAAATAAACAGATCCAATACAAGGAATTAGGTTGAAGAAAAGAGATGATGTTCTAGCAATTTGTCAGCCAACCGATAATGAGCTATAAAAAATTGAGAAAGAAGAGGATCGTAACAGGTAATAATTGGAATCAGAACCTTGGAGTGAAATGAGAGAGAAGAAGATCAAAAACAGGGAGTAACGCAGAAACATCTTCCTCACTCTTGAGCTTCTCTTCTCTATAGTGTCTGCCTGTTTCGTTATTTCTCAGAAAAGATCATCGAGTAATCTCACTGGACCGTAAATATGGGCCTATGTATGCTGGGCTTTTCTTGTTTTTTTTTTGTCCTAACCCATCTTGTCCATACACCAAGATAGGGTAGATTTTTATGGAAAAATGGTCAAATTCAACATCTACTAAATTTGATTTGAATAAAAAAAAACATGAACGTATAATTTTTTATTTTTTGGATATAAAAATTCAAATTTTATATCCACACTATTGAATTTAACCCAAATCCAGTATTAATCATAAATCCGTTAGTCAAACCGTTAATAATGATGACTCAGCAGTTTCTATCAACTAAAAAAAAATTAATGACGACTGATGTAGTATTGATTTAGTAACTATTGACGTTTTAGCTGACGTGGAAGCTGATTAACACTGTTGAGTCAGTGATATTAACAGTTTAGCTAACAGATTTGTGGTCAATACTAGATTTGGGTTAGATTCAATAGTTTATGTAGGAAAATTGAATTTTGATGTTTGGAAAATAAATTTGTACCGTATTTTAGTTCAAATTTTGTTCGACCAACATCGAATTTATTAGAAATTGATTTTGACCATTTTTTTGTGATTTTTATAACCTCCATCAACAACATCGCTTCACTAAACCACACAATAGAGAAAGCCCATGGAATCAAAGATTTGATTTTACTAATCGCCTTGCCTTATCCAATCTGCTCCCAGTGGACTCTTCAATCTTCTGCTCTGTAATCCGAAATCTCCCAACCACCTCTTGATTCCGTTTTGCTTTCTCTGTGTTTCATTTCATGGACAACTCTCTCTCCCACCAGGGATCCCTCCCGTTTCTCCCGTCGCGCCGCAATTCCGTGAGCCGAAGCGGCGGCAATTGTATTCTCCTCCCCTCGCGGCGTAAGGTCCGGTACGATTCGATTGTGCTTGTTGCGGCGGCTGCGGGAGCTGGAGCTGGAGCTGAGGCGAGCCTCGACGCGCCTTTCGCGCCGCGCTCGGCTCAGGGCCGGTTTCTAAGCTGCGTCTTGCTCAAAAAGCGGCAGCTATTCCACTTCGCCGTCGCTGATTTGCTCAAGCAGCTCGGCCAAGACAAGGAAGCAGCTTTATCGCGCATGTTCCTCAGTTCTGGATCCGATGAAGCGTCTCTCCACAGGTTCTTTAACCTTCCTCAATCATACGGTTCAATTACGAACATCAATCTGCATAAAATCAGTGCATATATGGCGATTCCTTAGATATTTGTGATTGGCTTAGCATCATATGATTCAAACAGTTTCATCTGATTTTAGCTTACATCAAGTGCCCATTTATTGTTTCTTAATTTCTATGGATTTGACTCGGTTTCCAGAAGGATCGCGCAACTCAAGGAGAGCAATTGCCAAACTGCAATTGAAGACATAATGTACATGTTGATCTTGTACAAATTCTCTGAGATAAGAGTGCCTCTTGTTCCAAAGCTCCCCAGTTGCATCTACAATGGAAGACTCGAGGTCTGGCCTTCCAAAGACTGGGAACTCGAATCAGTTCATAGCTACGACGTCCTTGAACTCATCAAAGAACACAGCAACGCAGTCATCAGTTTAAGAGTGAATTCAACTATGACTGACAATTTGGCTACAACCGAGATAGATAAGCATCATCTCAGCAAAATGTACACAGCTTCGATCTTGTATGGATACTTTTTGAAATCCGCTTCCCTCAGGCACCAACTCGAATGCTCCCTGCTCCACGGAAGCCTCACTAAGCGGCTGAGGCATTACATATCTGGGTTCGACCCCAAGATATTGCAGAGATGCGCAAAGCCGAGGTCACGTGAAGCCAAGGACCTGATAGAGAAGCAGAGCCTAGCTCTTTTCGGTCCCAAGGAAAACGAGGAGAGCATCGTGGTGACATCGTATTCTAGCCTGAAGAGGTTGCTTCTTGAGGCTGTGGCGTTTGGTACGTTTCTGTGGGACACAGAGGAGTATGTAGATGGCGCGTTCAAGCTCAAGGAGAATGAGAATGCAGAAGAAGAAGAAAATAGCAGTGTTTGAAAATGGTAGAAGAAGAAAGCTTGAATATATATATATGTATAGAGAGAGACAAAAGGTTTCTTTTTGTCTATAGTTTTCGTACGTAATTATATGTGCTGTTTTTCAACGAAAACATTGATTTGGAACAAAACTGAAAGATTAAAGAATGGGTAATACAGTCAATATCGGGCTAAGCCCAAATTGAGAAATGGCCCAAAAAAAGCCCATTGGTTTAAGAGATACGAATGACACGTGTCTATCTTCTTTATAAATTCCCATTTGCTCCAAACATTCCTCATTCCTTGGCTGGGATTTTGAGAGAGAGAGAGAGAGAGTTTCTTCTTCTTCTTCTTCCCATAAAAACTAACCCTTTTTTTTGTTATAATAAAAATAAAACCTCATAGAGAAGAACATTACAGATATATATACAGAAAGAGAAGGTATATACAATACAACCCATATGCCAACACATGTAGTTTGGTAGTGGGATGAGAGAGATATTTCTCATTTCCTTCAATTTAATTCCTTCTCTCTCTCTCTCTCTCTCTCTAGAGAGATCTTCCAATTGCACGTTTTCTTGTTTTTGATTTTCGTAAACCGAAGCTGTTTTCTAGCAATTTCTTCTGTTCCTTAACTGAAAATCTTAGATTCTAGAGTGAATTTTTGACGAAAGTTGTGAAATTTGGATCCGCCGATACTAAGCTGAATCTCGCTTCGCCATTGGGTTTCTCGATGTTTTTTCGGTTTCCCTGCTACTTCCCACATGGAGAATTGGTGCATAGCTTCGAGTTTACGTTCCTTGCATATATTGTCGAAGCTGGTGACATTTTACTTTCAATTTGATTTTTCAGGGTTTTGATTGGATCGCCCTTGGAATCGACTACTAGGCTTTGCAGCTTGAGAAATGACTCAGTGTATCTGTTGATGAGCGAGTCACTATTTCCCCAATTGGAGTTGATATTTTGATTAATTAAGCTAATAAGAGGCTTATCTCCAAAACCTTGTTAACGTCAGTTACGGATGCTTGTCAAAGTGGTTCTTATCTCGATTTCTGGTGGCAGGCTATAAAAAATCCAAATTTGAGCCGTATCAGGGCTCCAAGGTGTAATTTGCTAAGTTATAAGTAACTCAGAATCTGTGGACTTGGAATTGATTTCATGGAGGTGATTACTACGGGAGACATCAAGTAAAATTTCGAGCTGGAATGGTGTACTGGATCATTGATTCTCATCTGGTCAAGTGCTGGCATAAAGGAGCAATTACTTTTTTGAGTGTGCTGAAAGTATACCACTTTACAGTTCGCACGGACAAGTGCCATGTCTCGCTGCTTCCCATTTCCTCCACCAGGATATGAGAAGAAGATTACAACTGACGAACCACACCACCCTCTTATAAAGGTTCATATGTTAACTCTTGGAACTTACTCTACTTTGAATCACGCTCATTCTGGTGTTTCTTAAACTTATAATCAAATTGTGGAGGAAACTCAAGCATAGCATGAGACTGGAGTCTAATGGGAACTCTTTGTATCATGGAATCTTTTGCGTTCGTTTCTAGGGCATATAGTTGAGTAGGGGAATATTAGACTCTGCAGAAATTAGTCTCTCCTTATTAAGGTAACCTCATTGCTAGGTGGTTAAACCTTGAGTATTATCACCCAAACTATTATTGATAGAAGGGATTTGACTATCTCTTATGACACTGTCATAATGACAGCATCGCTGATGCTGATGGATTGGTATTGAGATGTGAGAGAAATCATCAGAGATGTATCTTTTATCACCTAAATATTAGTATCTTTCTTTTCTTAAGTCTGCAAGAATGTTCATTTGTCTCCTACTATATAGTACACAGTAAGGTCTGCCAGATCCTTGACTGAGTTTAAATGATGACGTGCAGGTTTTCAGCTGTTCCTGTAGTTCTTTATCTTGAACTTACTGGTAGCAGCTTACGGTAGACCGATCATACTAGTTACCTACTAGAGGATATCTTCCGTAAAAAAATAAAAAAAGGAAAAGAAACTGTGACCAATGCATATCCAATTTTTTCACTGTTTCTGCCCCGTAACCTTGTATAAGTTCATATGGGTTGTGGGAGTCCTATGTACCAGAGCATGGTAAATCTTGTGCAATTCCCCTGTGGAAAATGAAAATTTTCTGCTGAAATGTTTTTGTATGCTATGTTGATACTTCTGCAATGTCCAGACTGTTTTATGTGGAACTATATGCTGCTGCCTCATAAGTTTATATGAAATTTTGTGATCCTCCCTTATATGTATATATGCTTTTCTTCATGGGATGTGAATTGCAGGAGAAGTACAAGGAAAAGAAACACAAGAAGGATAAGGACAAAGAAAAGAAAGAGGGTAAAGAGAAAAAGAGTAAAGATAGAAGCAAAGACAAACAGAAGGAGAGAAAGGAGAAAAAAGAGAAACATAAAGATCGGAAAGACAAGGAAAAGGATAAAGAAAAAACCAAACCGTTGGAGGAGAAGAAAGATGAAGTGCTGACAAAAACGGGGCACATAGAGAAACTTGTAACAAATACAGTGCAGAATAATAGTAATGGAGAGTCGAAGTATGTACAGGACTTGGCAAGGAGGATCAGATATGAAGAAGAAGCAACAGGAAGTCAGAGTGCACAAAAGATTACTAACCAAAAAGGAATAACAGGAAAAGCATTTGAGAACAGCAGTTTCTGCCTAATTCAAGAAAATAACCATAGGGACAATGACGATAAGAGAATCAGTACCCAGAAGAACTTTGGTGATCAGAAAAGAGCTGAGGCTATGGATAAACCAATGGTGAAAAGAGACCAGGCGAGGATAACGGAATCACCTGAGAAGAGTCACTGCAAGGAAAATGCGACCCAGAGTGATAAACCAAGGGATAAAGAAGGGGTGAAGAAAAATGAAGAACAGGATAAAGACAGAAATAAAGAGAAGAAAGAGGAAAAAACGGAGTCGATTAATAAAACTCATCAGGAAAAACCAAAATTGATAGGAGGGCCCAAATTAGAGGAGACAGGAAAGGAAGCTCTGGATATAAGGAATCGCAAACCACCTGACCTTTCACGGGCGAGCGTCAAGAACTTTATTGCTGAGGGAAATCTTGGCAAACGGAAGGATCTTGAGACAAATGGATTCTTGTATGGTGAGTTATTCCCTGATCCAATTCCCTGTCTGGTGAATGAGGAGGGATATAGGTGTGTAGTTGCCCTATTAACCATAGTATGATATATGGTTTGGTACTTAAAAGCACCTTATAGTTTTATCCAATCATGGTATGTTTTCTTATCTTAAAAAGATTATTTAATTTTGGGTAGTGTGGCTTTTATTTGAACTAATGTTGCAAGATCCGTTCATTTTTTGTTGGTTTTTTCCTGTAACGTTTACATTGTATTTTCTTACTGGAATACTGTTTGTTTAACACTAGTCTTTAATTCTTGTGCAGAGAATGGAACCACACCAAACAAGTTAAGGAGGCACTCAGCATCTGTGGAAAATGGAAGAACGTTAGGTGCATGCCGAACTACTCCAATACCTGCTTCTGAGGTGCAAGGAACGACTTGCAAGCCAAAAGTCAAGGAAGTTCATATCAACGGTTTTGTTGTCTCTGGAGAAAGACAAAAAGCCTGTCCACTGAACCCTTTGGCTGCAACAATGAAAGTGAAAGTCAAAGAACATAGTAAAGCATCTGCAAAGCCGCCTCATCCGGACCTAAAGTATCTGAATGAGATACTCAATGTACCTAAAAGGGAGTTGATTCTGGAGGGTGATGATGACCGAGAATGGCTGTATGGAGGTCCGTTGGGTGTCAAGTTAAAAAAGGCAAGAACAGAATCTCCTGATTCTGGTGAATCCTTGCAGGTCTGGAACCAAGCTTTCAGAATAGAATCTGCCGATATTTCAGCTCTTCCATATGTTGTGCCATATTAGCTGTGACTATATTTTCTGATGTTCCTACGCCACAACCCACGAGGAGAACTATCCCTCACACAACGCCACTTTGCAGCAGTTCTTGCTCTGTTAGCAGCATCAATGATGGCGCTAAAAGGAGGCCGACACAGCACTCCATGGCTCCCAAAGTATATAACAAGGGATTAAAAACAATTCACGGCCATAATATGCACACCCACAAAGCTCTGCATGGGTGGGGAAATGAATAAATGAGGAAGATGTAAGTAGAGGAAATCCATAGCGAGAGGTTGATTGTTGTTGACCTTTTGTTTGAGATGTCGTGTCATAAGGACAAGGATATGTGTGGCATTTGGTTCTGCACGCAATTTTGTTTCACTGCTTGCATTGTATATCACAGAAGGTAAAGACAGAGGGAGAGTAGGGTTTCGTGTATGTCACCACGGAGATGTGAATGATGTCATGCTAGTATAACCCTAGCATGTTATTAGCTCCATACCTAGTGTAGTATGCAGCACCCATCTGTATCTACTTTGTTGGGGAGAAATAAATGATATGCCTCTCTTTCTCTTCTAAATCAACTTACTCATAGAGTGAGAGACCAATACTTCTTCTTTTGTTTATCACACTTCATTTCTTTTTCTTATTGATTAGGCCACTGCTCTGACTCACACCACAACTAGACGAATTTTAAAGATGTGTAGCATAATTTTACTTGCACTGAAAAAGTTAATCAGAACAAAGCAAATATACTTCAAAGCCAAAACAAAAAAAATGTTCGGCATGAGAAAACAGAATACAAAACAATGGTAGAAAAAGGAACAAAACAAGTCAGAACCATTCTAAAGATTTAATCCTATGAGAGACAATATGCCTCTTCTACTCTGTTTTCTGAATACTCTCTAGGAACTTAGTTCTTGCAGAAAGGTCACTCGAAAACCGACCTAAAACCGCAGTTGTAGCTGTGCTACTTCCAAACTTCTCAATTCCCCTAGAGATCATACAAGTATGCCCAGCTTCTGCCACCACGATTATATCACCTCCGACTTGTGGCGACAATGTCTCTGCGATTTGCCGAGTCATCCTTTCTTGCACTTGGAGCTTAAACCCGTAAAACTGGACAATCGACTCTACTAGTGACCTTCCTACGAGTTTGGATCCATCAGCACAGAAGTAGCCAATATGCACAACTCCATAAAAAGGAAGTAAATGATGCTCACACATCGACCAAAACCGGATATTCATCTCACAACTCAGTCTTCTCTCCTTGACTTTGCAGTCAAATCTGTTGAGTTTCATCTCCAAGTTAGCGTTCTGGAAGCTCATCATCCATTTCAGGTATCGGGTGGGAGTGGCAATTAGTTCTTTTCTTGAGGGATCTTCTCCTAAAGATTTCAGGATGGAGACTACAGCAGAAACCATTTCTGAGCCTGCAGGTATAACTGTGGATGAGTTTTCAATAACGATCGGGCACCAGTCTTGCACAGAGCCGTTCCTATGCAGTTTTACGCCTTTGAACTTCAAAAGACTCAGAAATTCACACCACAGATCCGACCTTTCATCCTCAAAGTCCCCTGAACCCGAGGTAACTGTTAACTCCACAAAACCATGGTTGCTAGAGTCGGGAAAGTGGACATCTAAACTCGGGAAGTGGATATGTGAGCATTGGAGAACAACAGCGACTCCAGAAGGTTTGACCCAATGTTGGAGAGCTGAACATATATCATCAGCTAAACGCTGAGGCTTTTGGAGCCGCTTTGCAAAAACATCGGTGACTCTAGAGAACTTGCTTAGTCCAAGAACTCGTTGGCCCGAAGGAACATACCCTATATGACACTTCACTTGAAAAGGAAGCAAGCAAGATTCACAGTAAGAGTAATGATCGAGATCTCGGACAACAACAAGACCTCCCACTCCTCCTGCTTGCCCATCATCCAATCCCGTCTCTGGAAACAGAGCACTCTGCACAAAGTCCTTCACCTTTTGTTTATAACCTGAGATATATAAGAACACCATTAACACAAGAAAACTAAAAAGTCTTGGAAGATATGTAGGAACAAAAACATCCCTTTTCATCAGTGTAAGCCACCAGAAAACACAAACCAAATATGACAAAATCAGGTTCAAAAGCACACATATACCTCTGGTTCCTTCTCGAAGAGCCTTGGCAACACGAAAAGGAGTTTTTTTTATGCCTTCACGAGTGACATCCTCACCAAGACCTTGTAATAGAACTTTCACAGCTTCTTGTATCGCTATGGTCTCTGGTTGCTGCTCGAAAGCAATCGCAATGCAACCATTTCTCATCCTATTTTCCACCTCCACATTTAAACGCCCTTCATCTAATGCGCTCATTGACAACTAATACCACAACAAACCCAGATCTCCAAATTACTTAGAATCCGAATCAAAGCTCTTCGGATTCAATTAAAAAAAAAAAGCAAACCGATTTGATTTAGAAAAGACACCAAAGTGATCGAATCGTGAGGAAACCCAGCAGAGAATAGCAAAGCCCACTAAAAACACTAGTTACAAAGAATGAAAAATAAAAACTGAAAACCGAATCAAGAAATCTCTGTCTTTGGATAATACGCGGAAGGTGTACGAGAGAGAGAGGGCGAGTGGGGGTTAACGTTGATCCATTCAGGAATGTGTGGATTCGTTGAATCAGTAAAGGATGGGGAATATTTATAAATTTTCCGACACAAACTCTTTTGACGGATCTGAGAGGTTAACCCATCACTGTCAACAAAAAGAAAGTGTCCATTTTTGAAGGTAAAGGCGGCGAAGACCTTTCTTTGTCCCTCTCCATGCCTTTTTTCCTATTTTTCTACCCAACCCTATTTTGAAAACTCTCTCTCTCTCTCTCTCGAAAATTTTAGATAATTAGAGACATGAATGATCGTCTTCGTTATAGAATGGGAAAATTCTTCGATAAACTTTTTAATATTCGAATTATTTTTGTATCAAATAAAATATATAAATTATTTTTTTTGTTCATTTTAAATATCCAACTATGAACCGTATGTTCATTTTACAACATCTCCGTTAACATATATATACGGACTAAACATTTAGTATATAAAAGAAAATGTTAGACTCTCCACTTTGGTGTTGTGTAATTTTGTTTTTTAACCGTGATGTGTTATTCAATGATTTTTGAATTTTTATTATTTTTTTAGAATTTGTTTGGATTTTTGTATTTTTTTGAGTTTTTAGAAATTTTCAGTTTAAAAATTCAAAAGCTAAAATATAATATATATTTTAAAAAAAATTAAAATTATTGCTTTTTAGCTTAATATTTTTTTGGATTTTTTCGAGTTTTTCGAAATTTTATTCGATTTTTGGAGTTTTTTAAAAATTTAATATAATTTTTAATATTTGATTATTAAATATAATTATATTTCGAACCATGTATAGGTTTGTATATATCTGTTAACGGAGATGTTGTAAAATGAACACACAATTCACAGTTGGAGATTTAAAATGGGTAACAAAAATAATTTGGGTATTTTATTGGGTACAAAAATAGTTTGTGTATTAAAAAGCTTATCGGAAGTTGAAGTATTTTTATGGAATTTTCCGTTATAGAATATGCTTTAGAGAATGAAATATGAAGATGTTATATATATGTTATCAGAATAAGACAATATAAGAAATACCTAAAAGCACAGAAGCTTAGGAATCAGAAGCGGAAATTATCACGATCGATCCCGGAGCAGGTAAGATTGGAAATGCAGTGAGAAGAGAGAATCCGATGAAAAAAATTTAGTAGATTTTATAAGAGGAAAGAATGCAAAGAAGAAGAAGATAATCTAAACAAATGGCAGATCACCAATTTTCAGTTTCTGGATTTTGATATTTGTCGAAAAATGGTAACATGTAAGACGTAACACATGCAAGAATTTATGACTTTTTGGTTAGAAAATGGAATCATTTGTGTAATCCACGTGACCAAAAATGGTAACATGTAAGCACGTTGACTCAAAAGAAAGTTTTAGAACAGCAAAAAAGGGTTAACCAAAGAAACAGAACGCCTTACCAAAAAAAATATAATTCAAGATTGATACAGAAATTATGGGAAAGGTAATCAGCAAACCGATTATCGAAAAAATGGAATTGATATCTGTAAACCAGGCTTGAACCAGTTTAAATGGTTTTATTTTACAAATTCCAAAATCGAGGTTAGAGAGAGAGATCGTATTTGATTCGAAATTGAACTCAACAACACTTCATTAAGAAGATGTCAAAACGAAGTATCCTTGCAATTCGACTGAGTTTTTGTTTTGGCCACAACTTTTACTGTGCATAGCCTAGGCAAAGTTTAACCAAGACGAGCAAAACTAATGTACAATAAACGAAATGATCTCATGTCACAAACTTCTGCCAAAACACAGAGACAAGTCGACTAAGATTCCCGTCAAAACTGTTATGGGTTTGTAGCAAGTTTGTTGAAGGCGGCATGAACTCTCTCTTCCGTGAACATTCTGTGGTTTTCATAGAAATCTAATATCTCCATTGCGATATTCTTCACCTGCCAATGTTCACAACACACCCATGAATATGATTAAGCAAGACCAGGATGTTGAAAGCATTCCGGGTTACAAAGAGCTTACTATGTTCATGTCGACAGAAAGCTCTTCAAACCATGTCCTTATGTCCTTCTCTTTGTATACAGAAGCAATGTAAATGCAAGCCAGTGTGATGAGATAAGGCGGATGTATAAGGATGAGGTCCATTCTGTAAGTGTCGTTGACAAGACCCCTATAGTTTCCACAAAAAACTTTAGCATCAAGAGAGCATTTTACTTTTGCTTGCATATCAAAACCTGTTTAATTGTGTTCAATTTTAAGATTTGTCAGATGCTGGTAACTGTTCTAAGACGGAATGCAATTCACTTCTTGATTACAGAGCACTTCATCATCCCCATGCTTAATAAAGGACATATTTTTTTGGATACTTACCATGTTAAATGGGTCATACTTGTGTCACTGATTCCAGAATCCTGCAGGAACCTGTAAAGCAAGAAAATTAATCAAAAGGATAGTAGCAGACGATTTTTTTGTCTGTTTGATTTGGAAAGATCCCAAGAAAAGATATGCAAAGGACTTACTCAGGCAGAGATCGGTACGGGTGGAATACAACAAGATAGAAGTTCAATGCTTCCAAGATCTTCATCTCCATTTCCAGAATATCTTTAATCTCATATCTAAACTTTTCATCAGCATCTGCAGAGTGAGAAAGCATTCGAATTCATCAGAAACTCAGACAAAACCTCGAGCAAATCAAGAAAGCTTTTGAAGCAGAAAAATAAATAGAATTACACAGTTTTTTTATGTAGAAGACAAGAATTTTGGCATGCACCACACTCTCCTCTGCTTTGCAAGCCAAATACAAGCAGGTGGGAGCAACAAGCCGAGGCTCATATTCTGTCAAACTCTTTCTGTCAACAACAGTGCACATAAATCAATGACCGAGCCTCGTGCTACACAAGATCATCAGAAACTAGAGCAGCCATACCTTGTGTAAACACGTCGCATATAAGTTACCGCAGTTGCAACAACTCTGAATCATTTAAAAAAAGAAAAGAAGTACTAAATCAGTCAGCATTGTTCAAAGATGATCAAAAGGGTACATTTCATATCTCTTAAACAACCGTGATGATATTATCGAAAAGACTTTACCTTTGCCTAATCTTAATGTGTTGTGCCAGTTTCGATATATCTGAAACGAACAAGAATGTGAATTGATGATCCATACAGTAAAAAGTGAGACTAATGAACTAGCCAAATAATGGAGACTGCCATGAGAAACTGATCATTAGACTGACTATTGAAACCTCAAAAGCAGAAGAGACATATATAGATGATTAAATTAATGGAAAATCTGGAAATAAACAAAGTTTGAAGACGGATGAGATGAAAACCTAAGTACATAACCGAAACATACAATTAGACATATGAAGCTTAATGAGCCTGAAATCTTCGACAGAGATTCCTCTCTGAGCATCAAGAGGATGAACAACATTAATCTCTTCTGGGTCCTTAAGCTCTTTGCTGTGCGAAGAAACCCAGAAAAAAAAAAAGAGGATTTAAGGAATCAGAAAAAAAAAACAGAAATCGAACAACTTCTCTAAAGAAGATCTGCAATATTGATTGAAAGTTTGAAACTTTTACTAGTGCGACGATGTCCAGAAATTGGAAGCCATTTTTTTTCCTTTTTCTTTGATCCCTCAACTTCAAATACAAGAAGATGGCTTTCCTTCAAAACCAACAAAAAAAAACAAAATGGCTTTCCTTTTCTTTTTAATTTTGTGGTAGAGAAAATGGAGAGCATAAGAATCTAATAGGTAACGTAAAAGTTCATTTCGGATAAAAAGGTCAGGTGATAACGGGACCGTCGGATAATGCGGTCGAGGATAGGAATCATAGCTTCTATAGATTTTTTTATAACAAGGTTCTATTAATAATGCTTCTCGTTTGTCCAACAAAAAAACCCTTTTTTAAAGATGTTTTCACTTTGCAAATTGCTTTCAAACAATGGTTTTGGTTCTGAAACAACTTGGCCTGTTTGCCCATCTTGAATCTTAGTCATAGTAAATTAGTAACCCAATATCTAGACTTCACTGTGTACAATCCAATCCATTCTGATTATAAAGGGATTCAAGAATAAACCATATGCAGTTTCTACATCCCCGGGTTTGACTCGTACGATCAGGTCTTATCTCGCTTCTACATCTGAAGCATTGTCTCTGACATTTTGTTATGTTTCTCTTTCTCCTACTTATTTTTCTCATCTTCATCAATATGACCTTTGCTTTCACATCTTTGCTTCGAAGAGAGCTTTTGATTAAAAATGATGGGAAATCGATCGGCATATCAGTTTAAGATTATGTTTGATAGAATTAACATTAATGTTACATGTCTGGCTCTAATCTCTTTTTTTTTTCTTTTCTGAGAAAGCATCAGGAGATGAGAGGCGATTCCCAGCTGCTACGGCTTCAAAGACAATTTGCTGAACGCGGAATTCACTCTTTCCTCAGTGATCGTTCTGTAATTCTCATAGAAGTCCAGAATCTCCATGGCAATGTTCTTCACCTGCAACCCATTGCCCCATGTTTAACACTAATCCAGTAAGGTTTAAGTAACTAAACCACACAAAAGAACAGCTTTTAGCTGGACATTATAACTTGAGTAAATGCAAAAGCTAGAACATGTTTGTAGGGTCTTTTGGAAGTATGACTGACCAAGTTCATGTCCTCATGAAGATCTTCAAACCATGCCGTGATATCTTTCTCTCTGTGGACACTTGCTATGTATATGCACGCTAGCGCTATGCGATAGGGAGGGTGTACAAGAATAAGGTCCATCTTATAAGTATCGTTAACAATTCCCCTGAAACACGGAAAAAACAAAAAAAAACAAAGGTTTTTTAGATGATATTTACACAGGTCAGAGATCTTAGTGTTGGAACTAGGAAATGATTTCTAAGCAAAATTTCTCAGACAGAAGGACTTTACCATGTAATCTGGTTCATATTTACATCGTTTATTGCAGCATCTTGCAAAAACCTGAGAAATCAAAAGAGTAAGTTCTTGAAATGAATGTTGATTTTAAGTCTACAATGAATTCAATTCCAGGATAGGGCAATATATTGGTTTAGATACCATCAAGGCATACAAAACTCTCACCAAGGAATATAAAATCGGTCTAAAGATTACACTGGATATGATGACAGAAAAAAACATGTTCAGAACATCAAATGGGAAGACTGCAAGTTTTTACATGTATTATCATTTACACTTCCAATCATCTCTTATCTGCTAGCAACCTCAGAAAATAAGACAAAAACATGTTCAAATTATATGCTTCTGAAAGGCAGATAAGAGAGATAAGCACATACTCAGATAATGACCGGTAAGGGTGAAACACAACCAGATAATAGTTCAGTGCTTCTAAGACCTTCATCTCCATTCCTAATATATCTTTTAGTTCATATTTGTACTCATCGGGATCTGCAAGGATATAAGAATCGTTGTTGATGTGTCAAAAAATGGATATTGAAGGGACACTAAAAAGTCAAAATAGCAAACACACAGTAGAAGATATTACACAATCTTTTGATGTAAAAAACAAGATTCCTGGCCTGCACTATGCTTTCTTCAGCTTTAGATGCCAGGTACAAGCATGTAAGAGCAACAAGACGGGGCTCAAACTCTACCATGCTCTTTCTGAGACAGTATCATGTCAAAGGAAGATATAAGAGGTTAAAAATCAAAACTTTTTTTATGCAGCTTATGGTTATTGGTTGCAGAGATGCAACATAAGACATAATAGAGGCATTGGCATGACAACGCTTTCAAATAAGAAACATGAATGAGGAGGGTGCAAGCAAGGCAAAGTTTTATCAGTATTGTCAATAACTAATTAGTTGGTTTTGTTGATCAAACGACAAAGAAAAAGGAAGAAATTGGAATTATTAGCACTGCTAAGGGAAAGAAAATAGTAACTCATTTCATTTCTCGGAAACACAAGATGCACTTTGATAAGATCAAAGAGAAATTACATTGCATACCTGCTATAAACCCGTCTCATATACGTAATTGCGGTAGCCACAACCCTACATAAGTAGAGAAAAGGAAACGATTCATATAAAACTCCAGGTTACACAGATAGAGTTGGTTATTTCCACAGAGAAAACCCAAAAAGAAAGAAAAAAAACAATGTGATGGAAGAAATGCAACACTCGAATC
This sequence comes from Eutrema yunnanense, assembly GCA_002933935.1. Taxonomy (NCBI): domain Eukaryota; kingdom Viridiplantae; phylum Streptophyta; class Magnoliopsida; order Brassicales; family Brassicaceae; genus Eutrema; species Eutrema yunnanense. The sequence continues at coordinate 422,244 of PKML01043616.1, read as the reverse complement.
CCTGATCAGCAAATTGGATCCCAAAATGAAAACCAACCTTTGTCTCACTTTAATGTGCTGAGCCAATTTCATTATATCTGAAACAACAATAAGGAAGAAACAAAACAGGCATAAACTCAACAGCAGACAAGCCTAGAAAACATCTCTAAAAATTTCAAAGAAAAAAACATAAATTTGCAAAATTGTGCAGACAGAGACAACCCCGTGTACAATAATCCAGACGGGAAAAGAAAGAAAAAAACAGCAATCGATGGACCAAAATTTGAGAAAATCAATTGCAAAAGAAGAAAAGCTTCGTACGATTGGACATATGGAACTTGATGAGCTTGAAATCCTCAACGGAAATTCCACGTTCTTTATCGAGAGCATGAACTACATCGACTTCTTCTGGGTCCAAAAGCTGTTTGCTGCTCGAACAACGCAACCAAGTAAAAAAAAATTCGAAATTGAAATTAAAGTTGCATAGGAGGAGAAGAAGAAGAAGAAGAAGTAATATTCATGGGATAAAGGCAGAAGAATGTTACTAGTGAGAAGAATTCCAGAAATTGGCAGCCATTTTCTCCGATCTCCAAGCAAGAGAAGCTTAATCTCATTAAAAGAATCTCATAAGCTTTCAATTTTCAACCTTTTCTGTTGTCTGTCAAATCTTTTGGTCTCGTGATCTATCAAATCGCTACTTTTATTTAAATTAAACTAAGGTGGTTCGGCCCATTATCGGCCCAACATGTATAGCCTTTTTGCCTTCCTCAACACAGTGACATAGGAAAATAAGCCCAAAATGAGAAAATTTAGAAATCTCAAATGTTGAATTAACAAATCTGATCAACAAAGGAGTGGAGAGTGTGGATATCAATAATGTTCTCCATGACATTCGTAACTGGATCACGAGGCTACCGCTGTGTTCATTGGATCAAGTAAATCGAGAAAGGAATCAAATCGCAGATTTGTTGTAAAAAAAAGGCGTATGATTCAAATGATTTGTATTCGATTCAGTTCAATCCGCCGGAATGGCTTGTAAAATATTTGTATTTCCCATTTACCATATAATAAAATAGAAGTAAAAAAAAAAACATTTGATGCAGATTCTTTGGCACTCAAGAAAGTCTTCTTTGATGTCTGCTCTGCTCTTTTGAAGCAGTTTTTTTTCCCAAAATTCCCTCTTGTTTGGAGTGGTTTGGATAATCAAAACTCGCCGGCCTGGCTGTTGGTCTCCTCTGCCTTGGTTGCATGTTTTGTAACTCTTTGGGTTGCTTTGGATGCGATTAAGCAAGTAGCTGTCGTGATCGTACATGTTTATCGATCTTTTACGCTATCTTTCGATGATTTGTATCTTCAATTTATCCCTCGTTTAACCATTTTGTGGTGGTCTTTTCAGCACTTGTTGCTGTGTTTTCTTGTATTTCATTCTCTGTTGGATGTAATTTCTCTTTTTTTTCATAGACTATGAGACCGTTTAATTGTAATGAGAATTAAATGTTGACAAAAAAAAAGGAATAGCATTGGTGATTGATATGTGATATAATCCACAAAAAGTTATCCGTGATCCCAAATTCTAGTTCAAGAAATTTCTAATCCAAAAATTAGAACAAAAATGCATAATGCGCTTAAGAAAATTCTTATTAAATGTCGAAAATCAAATTTATTGAAACAAATGAAAAAGTTTGCATTGGACCAAAGAAAAAAATTATTCGGATACGCGAAATGATAGACCTAAATGGTTTTGTTTGTACTCAAAACTTTGTTGAACCTAAACGATGATTAAATTAAAAATGATTCATCTGCTCCCTAAAAGCACACAAATCATCCATAAATTTTGTATACACCCCGTAATCTATTTAGCTCAATAGTGACGCTGAAAACTGTTTAACACATGTAGTGTCACCTTCTTCTTTTTTTATTTGGAGCAGCTAAATAATCAGTGTAGATATAAAAGTATTAAAATGTTATATAAAAATATGAGTATCCAAATAATAATAATAAATCAAATTGTTGGTGGTTGGGTGGTTTCTTTCATGCGGTGAGTGTCGGAATTATCAGAACAAGAACTTGATCAAACGGGCATTATAAATGGGCTGTGTCTGTCCCATCCGAAAGATTAATCTGGGCCTATTTGGGCTTAAGATTATTCCGAGGGCCGAAAAACATAAAAAAAAAAAAAATACTAAAAATAACATTAGGGAATGTTGGTTGATTTGGATGATAACAACATGCTTTGGTCTTTGTGCAATCAATTCAACCCAAATCTCAAAAAGTAATAATCTAATTAATCTTGTTCGTGTGGGGTAACAAATCTGGAAGAAGGAGAAATCGGAACGGACTCTGTTGGCACGTGGGTGAAAAGGCAATCAAAACCTCCTCCTCTCCTCTTCTCTTCTCTTCTCTGCTCCGTCTATATATAAACCCACTAAAGCCACCTTTCCGTACACTTGGCCTCTCCTTCTCTTGCGATCAAACCCTAGAGATAGGGCCCCGCCATTGCTCACTGCTTCGGACTAAATCGGAGCTCCTCTCTCTCACTCCCTCTCTCTAATTTCAGGTGACTCCTCGTTTTCCACAGTTTCGCTTCCTTTGTTTATGCGTGACGATTTTTCGCCAAATGTGATCTACTACAGACGCACTTTCTCCGTAGATTCTTTTGCCTCTTGAGTTCATTTGTTGAAAATTGTAATTTCTTTTTTTCTTTAGAGGTTATCTCTGTGTGTAGTGTAGTTCATGAGGTACGTCTACGGAAGACGATTGGGATGTTGAAAATAGTTTCGAGGATTTTTTTGGGTTCTTCTTTGATTAGTTTAATTCTAACAGCTATTTTTATGAATCAAGGCATTGCTTATTTTCCGGAGGTTGGTGATTACCATGGATTCTGCTGCACGAGTACTTGCTCCTGTTGTTGACCCACTCGCTGTATGTCTCAATCATGGGGTTTCTTCTCCTTTCACATGTTTTTTTTGTGAATATTTGTTTTTGTTCTTCTTGTTTTGTCCCTTTTTTTTGTGTGATTAGGAGCTGTTTTGGGTTGGTCAATGTAGGTTGGGAGGGCATTTGTCATGCAGTACTACGAGATTCTGTACAACATGCCTGAGCATCTGTACCGGTTCTATCAAGAGATCAGTAAGGTTGGGCGTGTTGGACAGGACGGAGTAATGCAAGACTTCTCCACATTACAAGTTAAGTATTAACACTTTAGTTGGTGGGTTTGGTTTAGTTAAGATTATTCTTTTTCCATCATTCTCAGGGTTTACCATTTACTTGAGTAAATAGCATGAGGTTTGGATGGAGTGGTGTCAATTGGTTGGCTGAAATTGGATGTCAGTCTGACTAACTTGCCAAAAGTTGTATCATTGATTCCTATTCTTGAGCAGGGTATACGTGAGGAGCTTAAGACACTGTCTTATGGAGATTTCAAATCGGCTGAGATAACCAGTTATGATGCACAAGAGTCTCACAATGGGGGGTTTCTCCTTGTGGTCACTGGCTTCTTCACTCTAAACGAGAGGCTTAAAAAGAAATTCACCCAAACTTTTTTTCTTGCTCCGCAAGAAAATGGGTACTTTGTTCTGAATGACATCCTCAGATTTGCCAATGAACCCGAGGCCATAGATGGGGAAGACTCTGAAACGCCCAGTCCTATTACTGGTAGGTGACACTTATACTCAATTCTCCATCACTTTTCTAACTTCCCCTGACGCACATTATAATCCAATCCCTTTTAATGAAAATTCAGCTCCTATAGGCATTCAGGGTTCTGAGCAAGCTGCATGTGTTTCAGTTAATTCTGTTTGTAAGGAGAATGTTCTGGTACCTGAGGTCGTCAATGAAGAAGTTCCAGATCTTGAGATAACTTGCAAAGAAGTTGTAGGTGATTCACTGAAAATTCCTGACCCAGATTATGGACTTGAAAATGTTCCCAAGAAATCTTATGCCTCTGTGGTAAGTAGACACTCGAAAGGATCCATACTCGATCTTGTTTCATCTTATTGCAGGCTTAACTATATATCTTCTGGAGTTTTCTATTGATAATCAATGACTTTGGTAATAGTTGAAGGTTACGAAGGATAAATCTAAGCAGATGCCCAAAAACCAAGAACATCAAGCATCTTCAGATCCTTCTCCGGAGCAGATACTCAAAGAACAAGGTCATGAAGCGTCTTCAGATCCTTCTCCAGTGATAGAATCTGATGCAGTTCCTGAGGTTGTCGATGCTACTGAAAATGGGCACAATCAGGGGTTTGAAGGTAGGAGTTCATAGAAAAGCTGACCCACAATTCTTATATTTGGCGGTTAATCCATTTCATGACATGGTTTTGACCTTCATTTGTCTTTTTAATAGCGGTAGCTGAAGGTGCATCTGTTTATGTGAAACATCTTCCTGCAAATGCCACCATTGACATGCTTGAGACTGTATTCAAACAATTTGGAGCTATTAGCAATGGTGGGATTCAAGTTGTACACCAAAGGGTAAGATTGACCAATCAACTTAACAATTCAGCTTATGCAGTTTGAATCCCTTTTGCGGGGATGAAGAAACACTGATTTATTTTATGTTTCCCTGAAATACTGATAGTTTACTGTATGAAATAATGGTAGGGCCTTGGTTTTCCTTATGGTTTTGTTGAGTTTAAAGAGGCAGACGCCGCCCAGAAAGCAATAGAGGTACATATTCTGACTTGGAATATAATTTTCAGTTTCTTGTTTAGGATAATAGAAAAGCAAGTTAAGCTCACAGGAACCAGTGATAGTCACTTAATAAAACTCGACAAATGTAGGGCAATGAGAATCCCAACGTTTATAAATCGGTAGTAACTAACATCTTGATGATACAGGCTTCACCTGTGAGGATATTTGGACAGAAAGCATTCGTGGAGGAGAAGCTATCAACATCAAGAGGTGAGTTGGTGTGAGTAGTAGCAAAACTCTGATAATGATAATGTGAAGAAGAGGAGTATGATTGTTTGTTTGCTTGCTTGAGTAACAGGTAACAGAGGAAGTGGAATCGGATACGGTAACAGAAACGTGGGAGGAAGTGGAAATGTGGGAGGAGGTGGAAATGGATACGGAGATAGAAACGCGGGAGGAAGGGGTTATGGTTATGGCAACAATTACAGGAGGGGAGGAGGAAGGTCTTTTAACCGTAGAGGCAATGAATACGTGGCCAGCCTCAACACTTACTAAACCGGATTTGGGGTTTTGTGGTGGAGGTAGTAAAAACCGGATAATCTAATGATAATTGATTTTTGGGACGGAGACCAGACGTCTCTCGTTGACTTTGATAGTTATGTCTCTCAGGTGTTGAAATATTAGTGAGAGGGGGAAAAGAGGACAAGGATTTGTGAGGATATTAGTGTAAGACTTTTAAATTCGATGATTATGTGGAGGTTCTAAATATTCATGAATCTGTTGGTTGCTTCTGATTCTGAACTCTTTTAAATTTATGTTTTAAAAAAAACAAACAAATAGTAGGAAAAAAAGAGGGAAATCATAAGCAGTAGAGAGAGTACGATACTTCTTTGACGCGGACTCAGAACTGCGTGCCGTTTTCGTCCCGGACAAAAGCTTTACTATTCTTTTTACGCTCTTCTCATAGTTTTTTGTATTGACTTGTCTCGTTTGTCAACTACGCTCATTAGAAAAGGGGGACATTTCTATTATTCCAAAGAAACAAACCAAAGACACTATCTCATCCAAATCTCTGACACTTATCTTTTTATTTACATAATAAGAGTAGGGAACACATTTTCTTTGTTGATAACGAAACACATCATCTTGGGATGTGGTTTGTATCAAGAGAGAAGGGAGACAAGGGAGACAAACTCAAGAGTGACCCTGCCCTTTGACCTCGTGTTGATAACGAAATGCTCTGGGTATTTTCTCAGCAGCATCAGCAGTCCGTACCATGCTTTACCCTTTGCTTCTGGAATCCCCCACTCCTCAGGCGTCAGGTATCTCCTTACACGACTGTGATGCCATACGTTCCCATAATTCTCTACTATCTGTCACAGTTAACACAACTCATCAATCTCCCATGGAATTTCCAAAATTCACTAACGCCGCAGATATCAGACAACATTACACAGATCAAATGTTTAGCTTCTCTTCGCTAGCGTTTCTCTTACTAATTACTGCAACTCCTGTCAAAACTGATCAGAGCCAAATGAATCCTCTCTCTATTCGACCTAGGTATTTTTTTTCTTTTTCACATTCTCTGACACAAGATGTTCTCGTGCTAAACAAAAATATGTTAAATCTATAGAAACACTCGTACAAACATCTATATCCAAAAGAAGGAGATGGTATGCAACGTAAGATGATACTGACCACAGAATGAAGCTTCTCCATAGGCATCCACTCTCCTGGACCACATAAATCAGAAAGGACAGTGGCAACAGATGATACAACATCTTTTTCCTCAAGCTTCAAAACTTGCTGATCATCAGCTTCACGATCTACCCTACTTCTTCCCTCTCCCTTCCTCTCTGCAGACATTAAGTGGATATAGTCTCCCAATTATAAAAGATTTAACTCTATCTTAGCTCAGTTCTGAATCAACGAGCACTACTCCCAGAGTTCCATCAAAACGAGAGAAAGAATATTTAGCCACAAACTTAAGTAAATCCCAAACCCCTGGAACTAGATAACATGGTACAGGATATACGTCAACAACAAAAATGTGAAATGAAAATTTGTATCCAAAGAGGAAACTTTTCTTAGAGTCAGCGATGCAATCCAACACCGATTATGAAAATCTTAGCAGCAAAACTATCCCAAAAACACAGTCACTACACATGTCTGGTAGATTTTATCATCTTGAGTGGTGATTGAACAACACATAATCTGATCAAATATTGGGTTCATATGATCTACAGTCACGACCAACTCAATGATTCCAAAACTCTTTTGAGTATAGAATCATAGAGTAATCTATTAATAATATTGCTGAAACCTAGAAATTAAGCTAGAAATTAGTAAAAAGTCTCATTAGAAATCTGGTTACCAAGAGAAGCAGGTGCAGACCCGCCATATACATCTCTCCTTGATTTCTTCCCACTGCTCCTGATGTTATCATCGTCATCTTCTTCTTCATCATCATCATCCTCTTCAAAGTATTCTCTTCCCCGCCCGCCTTTCTTTCCTGACCCGGAACCCGGCCCGGAATGGTATTGATGGTAGGGCACGACTGCTCCGGCGCTGGTATGCCCTGGGACGACGTGCCTGGGTCCCATCGGTCCGCCAAGGATGCTCCGGACAGGAAGCAAAAAGTAAAACTCCTTGTCTCCGATCTGGAGGAGGTCTTGCGAGTCGAGCTTAACGGTAGGGTTTCCCGGAAGATGAAGGACGCCTTCGACGAGGCAGCCGTTTTTCCCGAGGACCTCGAGGGCGAATCGGCGGCGCGTGAAATCGTAGAATATCCGAGCGTGGTTACGGGAGATGTTCATTCCACCGCCTAGGGAAGAGAGGTCGACATCGACGGTGGATTTCTTAGAATTGCGGCCTAGCATAATGGAGTATGTCTGCATGTAGTACTCAAAATCCTCTCCCTGAAGCTTCGCAAATCCAACCTCCACGTCGCTACCTGCGACGGCTGTCCCCATTTAGAGAAATTTTTCCGGAGGACGAATTGGCTTTTCACAGAAAAATCGAGAACGAGATCTCAAGAGGGGCAGGAATTGCCGCCGATGATTTGATCGGAGACGAAGGAGATGTGTTTGGATAAAAGGATTAGTCCATCCGAGGTCTAGATAAGATAGCCTGTGCGCGTGTGCAGAGAACTACACAATAACCCGGTTTGACTTTCCCAATCCGGTTCACGAATCAATTCACTATAATTATTATTTTATTGGTAGTATAAATGATTCAGGAATTATTCACAATCCCCATCTATTTGCTCATACAGATACGCAATGATATAATGTGAGATGAGAACTGGCATACACATTAGACCACGATGCAATATTTTAGTTAAGATTCAATATTAAAATTTGTTTTTTCCACCTAAATTACATAGAACGGCAACTAGGAAAAAAGAGTTACTTGGAAATTTAGTATTACCAATGATATCCATCAAATGATAGGGGCCTTTTTTTTAAAAAACAATGAATATTTCTCTTCCAACAAAGTGAAATATTCAAACTAAAATGCCAAGTAATGGAAGTCCCTTCAAGCGAATTTGAGGATAGAGCCTGACAAACGATTAGACCTGTGACAAACCATTGTCCCCTGTTTAATAAATCAAAATCTAGTTATAATTTGTATAATCGTAGATGAAAAATACTATCATTAGTTAGACTTACATGGTGGCTGGTGATGTTGATGTACCATTCATCTGGTGCTTGGAAGGAATACTCGAATCAGCTCTTTCGCAGTTATCTTTTTCCTACAAGTAGGGCATTTGCCCTGCCGAGATATTGCCATCTTTATACATCCCTTACAGAAGATGTGACCGCACTTTGTTGACATCTCCTCGGTAAACGGGCACATACAGATTGGACAACTAAATTTTGGCTCCTCTGGTGGAGGAGCTGGAGCCTTTGAACTTGACACTCTCTGCACAAGAAGAAAACAAAAGAGGTGAATACCAAAACTGCACGGTACACGCTTTCAGAAATTCACGTGTCTCCTACCGACGACATGTTGACTTCAACAACGTTTACAGGGGCAAGTTCACAGTCAATGACAGCTTGATTAAGAGGAACCCTTCTGCGTTTGTATCTTATGTTGATAGGCAATCTAGTCGTACCACCTGCACTTACCCGTTCAAGTTTGTAAGCTATGAACAAAAATTCTAATCAACTAATCTCTTGACGATCACAACAGTAACAAACACAAGAGTATAAAATTCTTTTCATATCCCACAACAATTGATAAACTCACCTGAAACCAAATCAACCAACAAGGGCCTCCGACGTGCACCTGTCGATTTGCTTTTAGCCTGGTATCAAAATGAAACAAAATATTTACACAAACACAGCCTTTTCCATCACTTCAAAATGGGGAAACAAATGGTAACAGGGAGCATACTTCAGCAAAAGCACTTGCGGATGATTCAATAACATCGTCTTCAATAGCATCGACATCAATCATGGTAGGGACAGGTTGAGAAGGTAAAGACTCCCCTTGAAGGTTACCAGTAGGAGAAGCGGAGGTCCCTTCTTGATCTCCGGGTTCCGCATTCAGATCAATCACAGCTTTCCTCCGTCGGTTTCCTCGAGTTGTTCTCAACTCCTGTGTGTTCATCTTTCAGCTCAGAGTAGCCAACCTTTGTACCTGCAAGTGTCAGCCACAGACAATCTGATTTACTCCTCCATGTATATACTGAAAATTTCATTCATTGCAAGAGAAAACAAAAATATGTAACTTTCCGTATACTGTAGAAACACACAAAAAATTCCAACTTTTGAGAGATTTTCAAGTAATTTCCGTATACAAATATTTTAAGAAGCGAATTCAAATTTTGTAAGAATTCAATTTTACAGCAAAAATAATGGAAAACAAAAAAAATATCGACCTAACAAAACTCCATCGAGGCTACCAAAGAAACACAATTGAATAATAAACGAGAAGAAAAAATGACTAATCCGATAATAAAATCGAGAATTATGATCCGTAATCAACAACAAAAGATTGGTAGAAATAGGTATGAAACTAACTGAAGGACCTCTTCGATCAAGTCAATTCGAGGTTCGAGGTTCTCACCGTGAGCCGAATTTCACTCGCAGGAAATCGCCGGAGAGAATTCGGAACCCAATCTCTTTTGTGTATCTAGGGTTTTTGAAAGTTGCAGGATCTTTTTCGAGGAGAGAAACGCGAAGGAGGAGAGAAACGGAAAGAGAGAGATTTGAGTTAGGAACGCAATCGGCGTGTCAATGCGATTGAGACACGTGTCGCAGAAAAAGTTGTCGTCTTGTGGGTACCCACAAGTATGAAACGGCAGGGTTTGTTTTTTGTTTTTTTTGTTCAATATTTGTCTTTTTGACATCCGCGCACTTCGTGATGTTTCCCCGAAGGATCGAAAATGTAACCCGTTTTAGACGCTGAAATAGCCCATTGGGCCAGTTTACCAACAGTTAGAACTCTTCTAACTTTGTTTCGGCCCATTGTTGGATTTTAAACCCAAGTACGGATAAAACAATTAAATTAGGGAGAAACGCAAAATCATACACAAATGGCATTTCGAATGGAAGTCCTTAAGTCCAGTGGTTGACTAAAAGTTAATTAATGCTTCTACACTAGGAAGTTTAGTTTTCAATTCCCAGAAGATGCGATTTCTGCAGATTATTATTGGAGACAAGGTTATAAGAAATTTTTTAGCGTAATGGAAAGAGAGTCGTTTAGTGTAGGGCCAATCTGCGTGGATTCTTGTGGAACGGATATACTGTCAGTTGAAAAAAATGTTTTTGTAATAGTTCTTCTAATCTGTATTAAAAACAAAAAAAAAGATTTCAAAAAGGAAAAAAAATGGCATTTCGATAGATATTGACGCGAGACAATCATCTAATATATATATATACATTCTTTGAAGAAAAGCCAAAAGATATGTTTGTTAAGTTTCGATTTGTACCGTACTTAGCCAATCAAACCTCGCGTCGTGCAACTCATACAAAGATTCAATTCATACAATCATTATTGTTGGAGGTGGACCTAGCACCCCCAATTAGTTAGGCCCATCTTAGTATAAAGCCCTCCTTGATTTGGTCAACATAAAGTCAGCCTTTGACCAGGAGAGCACCGACCTGCCATATCTGCCCGCAAGCCCCGAGCTTCCGAAGAAACACCTCGGAACGGCATTTAACCAGGGAAGCATCGACCGGGAACCCCGCGCTGACATCTGTTCAAGACCTCCGAGCTCCCGGGGATCCACCCCGGGACCGGGCTGACATCTCGCCGAGCAGGGAGATCAAAGGGTCAGCAGACACGTGGGAGTTGGTGAAACAGTACGCTACTTGGATAGAGGTATGGTTTCGGAATGGCGTCCCACCAACCCTGCAGAGCAAGCGAAGAAGAAGAAGACACGTGGAGGGGAGTTGGCCGAACAGTGTGCTATCTTACAAAAGCATGGCGCCGAGCTCATCATGACCCCTCACCCCGAAAATCAGGATGCGCCTCCTAGAGCGCCTTACCCACGAAATAGGCTGTGGATGCCACGTGGCCCCGGAATTCTGGAGAGAAGGAAGTCAACTTCCTACTATATATACCCCTTGCCATGCTCTAAGGGAGGGAGGCTAGGACTTTTCAGATTTTACTCTCTAAGAAGATATCCCGACCTCTCTCGTTTTGTAATCAAGCAGCACATTTAGAACACCGAACTGGTTTCCACCGGAACTAGTTCGTAAGTCTAAATTGCTTACCCCCTTTTTCATTATCAATACAAAGAACACGGTCCCCGACCTGTTCATCATCATCCCGGGCTACTATAAACTTTGGTTAACTCGCCTCATTTAACGGAAATCTCGCCTCTCTATCTCTTAATCATTCTCTAAACAACATTAGTGATCTTCTGGATCAACAATCATCATTTTTTTTTATATAAGAGACATAATTTTTATGTCATTTTTGTAGATCTCACACTCGAATTTAAGGGGAAAAGAAAACACAAAAGAGTAGCAAAAGTTGCAGCATTTTCAGCAAAACCCACTGCTTACGTACGTCTCCATATATAAGAAACATAGCAAGAAATCATGCAGAAGCAAATAACAAACGAGGGATTTATGAAAGAGAAGGAAAGGGTCATCATCTTCGGCTCCATGGAGGAAAGCAGCAACCCTGCACATCACAATTTGCAATGGACGTCAAGCTAATTAATTAAGATAGATTATCAAAACTCGAGTGATGATGATGTGTGCGGATTATTGATGAAAACTATCTCTATAATATTATTTAAGAAGACATTTTTAAAAATGAACTTTGTTTTGTAAGTTATTACATGAAATGCCATTACAAATAACAAAGAATAATTGAAATAGGAAAGGATATAATAGTCTTTTAAAATTATTGATTAAAATATGGAAAGTATATATTTTGCATTAAAGATGTTATTTATTATTTAATTTATTAATTATTTTAATACTATATATTTTAAAATAATAATCAATTCTTATTCAAAATCTTGCTATTACAAATGAATTTAAAGAAAAAAAATATTCAAAATCTTGCTATTACAAATGAATTCAAAGAAAAAATCTATTCAAAATCTTGATAAAATTTTCACTATAATTTATTATATTTTATTTGAATATATATCAGAACAAAAGTTGAAAAATATTTTGCTAACTTTATATTTTGCTAAAAAGTTAGACACAAGAAAACTATATTTTTTTAAGAGTTTGTAGACTAATCAAAAAAACTAGAATCATTAACGGTGCATATTAGAGTTATGCTTTTAAGATTATAAGTTTTTTACGGGTTAACCCGAATAATATTTTAATTCAATACAAAACGGGTTATATACACAAATTATTACAAATTGACACATTTATCTAGGATCATTAGTTAGCTATATTTTAAAATTTAGATAAAAACAATTTTATTAAATTTCAAAAAAAAATTACTTTGCGCTATAATTAGCGCGGGTTAAATCCTAGTTTATTTGTAAGAGATAAATTCCCTAATAATACATAAGAAGAAACATGCAAAACACTTATTATCACAGAAATAAGTATACATTGATAGTAAAATAGTGTAAAATCAAATAAAATATGGAAATAATTAACACTACGTCTTTTTCCATTAACAAAAGATAATGATGTACAATTCTACACGATTTAGTCTTGTCCTATGCTATTTGTAATAGAACGAAATAAAATATTAGCTTGGCATATTGAATTTCAAGGCCAATTGGATCATCCATGTAAATAGAAAATATAAAGGCGGAAAATAATTTATAATCTTAAAATTAAAAAGTTATTTATGATATATACTTTTGATGCATAATAAAATTTGTATAATTATTCAAATATTTTTATGACTATAAAAAAAAAAAAAACGAATATATACCTTGGGACTAGAAGGTAGCGGTTGATGATGTTGGTCGTTGATGGGTCGAACCGGGGTGCTATGAGCGGTTCCATTGTAAGACCTCAAAGTCCCACTTTGTTTCCTGTCTTCCTTCACTTTGTCAAAGATGAGTGTGTAGCTCTGATTATCCGAATCCGATCCAGGAAACGGCGGAATAGTAGCGACCTTGAAAATATTTACAATTATTTGGCGTGCGCTTGTTTTAAAAAACAAGAAAAGTAACAAGTCCATACCCTTTCACTGCTCCGACCTCTAAGATTGCGAATTGGTCTAGGTTGCACCGGTGGAGGATCATGTGGTTGCCGTCTACTTGTTTCCGACGGATTTCCGAGTGATCTACCTCCACCACCATATGATTGATGGTTGTACGTTTCTGTTCTGACTCTGATGTTTCTATCATTGTGTGCAGGAGACGATCTGAATTCGGTTTCTTCTCTGCTACTGAGTCTTTCATGTCTTGGTCTTATTACATTGTGGTTTGGTGGTTGGACGTGTCCATGATTTCGATTTTGTGCATGATTTGGATTCATTTCTGGATACTCTTTGGGGTTAGACACGTTTGTATCTAATGTCTTGCTCCTGCTCGCTTTCTCGAACACGATCGTCAATTGAGCATCTTCAGTCCAGTCTCCGAATTTGGGCACCTGTTGACGATTCGGTAACTACAAGAAAAGAAAAAAGGTTTTAGAGACATATATATAGACTTGCATTTGAATTGTAAGCAAGAGAAATTACTATTTTTAGAAAATTAGAAATCTCATTTGTATATGAACCCTCAATCATATACAAATATCATGTTGGTGCAGATACTTAGAGCTGAAACTTTCTTTTCTTGTAAATGTTTTGAGCTGAAATTGAAGGCACAAGAAACATAGAATCTCTATATATGGACGCTAATCATAATCCCATTACACTGAAATATATTGTTATTATATGAGAACGAATCCGAACATGTAATGTTCATACACAAACACAAAAAATGTCAACAGAGTCAAACAGAAAAATCTCGTGATAATGCAGATTCTAAAAACCCTTTTTTTTGATATTTATTATCCATTCAACAAAGTAAAACACAGAAAAAGATGGTGGAACAAAAATAAAAGAAAATGCTGTTGGCAATAACATAAAAACGAACTTACTGCCATGTTAATCTCCAGTAGTAGCCAGAAAAGAAGAAATGCTTCAATGGCTCTGAATCAGAGAGAGATTATTTCGATCGTGAGAGAGAGAGAAGAAGAGATATAAGAGAGACGTGTAAACACGAAGGCGTTGACTTGTCTTTCTTGTGGTTGCGTAAACTGATGACTCCTTCTACGCTGACTTATCTTCGTTGCATTTTAATGATTGATGAATATGTCCAACATACGACGCGATTCATGCGTGTTTAGATATATAAAACTGACGTTGACGAAGAAGGATGTATTGAACCAAATATTCGAAAGATTTAAGTTTTAATGAGTTTTTATATGAATTAAAAAGTTGCTATGATTTGTTATTTAAATTTTTTGTAATCTCACCTACAACCATAGGATTTTAATCTTTGTATTTTAACTAGAAAATTCCACCAAACCATCTTAAAGTTATTAAAAAATCTATTGCTTAAAACATTTTCAACAACATAGGATTTCAGTGTATATTTATAAATCACTAGTCCAATAACATTAATTTTTTNATAGCCGCAACTCATCTGAGTTTATCGTTCGACCTTTAGTGTTCGATTATTTGAGGAACTAAGCCTTTATAAAAGCGACAATATGCTTCACACCTTTCAGCTTTTATAAATTGGTGTATATTAGGGGTGGGCACGGAGCAAATATCATGGTTTTTTTTGGTATTTGCTATTCGCTCCGCTCCGTCCGGATATTTGCGTTTTCGATTCGCTTCGATCCGAAAATTTTCGGATATCCGAAATTTCAATATATATCCGCGGATATCCGATCCGATCCGTTAAAAAAAAAAAATTAAAAACATAAATTTCNAAAATTAGATAAAAAGAAAAGTTGTATTAACGAAGGAAGAGAGTAGATCTCACGCGCTCCACATTTTTTCTCTCTCGAAGGCTTCCTCGTTTCCTCCGCTTGGGCTTCTCCGGTTGCCGGAGTTCATTGTCGGTGCCGCGAGGAGCCCTCCCTTTTGTTGTAACTGCTCTCCATGATAGTGGTGGTTGCAAAGAGTAATCGAAGTAACAACTTTCTTCTCTTCGGTGGTGCTGTGGTGTGGCGAGGCGGCGTGGTGGCGGATACAAACGGCGACTCGTTTCATTACTTTCCAGAAGCTCGGGAGCTGCTAGAGGCCGGCGGCGAAGGAGATCGGCGCTATAGAAGAAGTGAAGAACGATGATGATAGATCGCGGATCTATCAAGAAGAAGATAGAGGTGGGTGAGAAGAGAATTAAAGAAATAGATGAGAATTCAGAAGAAATGAGATGATAAGATAGAAGAAGAAGACGAGAGAGATGAGAGAGTTTGTGAATTGTTTGATTAATCTTTATCTACTAAAGCACAAGTCACCTGGCCAATCAAATGTTGACATGTGGCAAATCATTTAAATAAAAAACAATTTATTGTAAAAAATAAAATAAAGCCACAATATTAAAAAGTAATTAAAACTCAAAAATCCTAAATTTTCTCATCGAAAACCACTTCTCAAAAACAAAAACCACCACGATTCTTTCTACCCAAAAAAAAAAATCACACCACGATTCCAATCATATTCTGCCACATGGCTTGTGCTTCATATTCTAAAAAGAAAAACAATTGAAACAGAGCAGTTTTATTTCTTCTCCAATTAAAACAAAAAGAAAGCAAAAATTGTTTTATCGGTCTCAACCGTTTCAGCCTCTCCAGCCACGATCTCCACCTTCTCCTCATACAACTACATCAACTTTTTGGACAGAATTTAAAAGAACACTAGAATCACTCTAACAACAAATTTCTTTACAAACGGTTTTCTTCCACGAAGCAAAACCGCCGATTCTTTCATCTCTCTTATATATGATTTTGATTTTTGATATCGACAGTTGACATCATTTCTTCTTTCTTTTATGTTTTCCGAAGAAAGAAGAGATCGATATTGAGTACAAGATGATTGTGGCAGGGCTTTCAGAAATTCGTCGGTGGTGCATAAATATGAGTTCGTATTAAAGTTGTTTAGCAAATGAGTAAGTGATAAAGTTTCAAGTACTAGCATTTGTACAATTTTGAATTTTTTTGTTTTGTTTTTTGCAGACGAATCACTGTTAACATATCTTCCCGTGACGAGCCTCATGTTCTCGAACCGAAGCGGCTTAACTCAAATCGAAGGTCAAGAGGCTGAAAAGTGAAAACACAATTTCATCTCCTCTATGTTTCATAAAGGAATCAAAGAATAGTGAGGATGAGGAAAAATGATTATCTGACAAATCGAAGCAGATTGAAGAAGAAGAAGATATGAGAAAGAGGAGACTGCAACTTACAAGGAGATTCTCTGTTCCATAAAGAAATCGAAGAAAAGACGAGATCTGTAAAGTCGACCAAAGTTAAAGACGAATGGAAGAGAAGAGAGACTCCAACTTACCAAGAGACTCTAAACCCACATGCTGCTCATGTTTTCATTAAAAGGTCAGTGGCATCGTATGGAACGCTCAGAAGGATATAAATGATATGCTACAGAAAGTTATCATAGTTAAATATGTTTATAAAAATATAACTCTCAAGAAAGGTGGGACAAATATGAAATTTGAAAAAAAGCATTATGCTTCACTTTTTTTTCTCTTTGTGTGTTCTTCAAATTAATCCATTTCGATAAGAGTATGTTTGATGGTTTAGTCATGTTTGATGTATAGCTTATCATTTTTATCATTTAGATCGAAAAGGTATAACATACATTAAGTAGTAAAGAACACTTATTCTCAAACTAATGAGTAAAGTAATTTTGATAACTTAATTATTTTTTCATTGTTATGTATTGATTTTTAGTTCTTGATTTGCTTTCACAGAATTATCTTTTTGTTACATGCTGATTTTTTACCTTTATGTAGTTTTAATTGAATTTGTAAGATTGTTTGCAGATGGAGATACTGAATGAATTATTGGATGTAAAAAGCCATAAACTTCTCATAAAGTAGGTTAAAATTAAGAAAAAAATACAGGAAGAGCAAGACAGAAAGAAGTAAAACAGGAAAATTTCAAAGTAATAGTTTTGTACTCAATTACGAGCTAATTTAGATCAATGTAAATTCTTTTAAACAAATCTAACTTAATTTTCATATGTTTGTGTTTAGTCAATGATAAGTGTATTAATGTTTTTAATGTATCATCTTCTTCTCATAAGTGAAAGTTATTTTATACATGTCATTTTTAGTTATGTATTGTAACTGAAGTTTGGTTTTTTTATGTAAGCAAAAATGTTCCCGTGCATAGCACGGGGGATAATACTAGTTATTTGATAAAGGAAAAGGTTTACAAAACGACATCACTTTAATAAAAGCATAACAACTTAATAAACATAATAGAGACCATTCGCTTCTGCAGAGCCTTTGCACTCTTTTAATAATTTCTTAGCCACTACCGACATATATAAATATATAATTACGGAGCGGAGCGGATATCCAGCTTTTTAAAAAAAGATATTTGCGATTTGCTCCGATTTTTACGGATACCACATTTTGCTATTTGCTTTGCTCCGAACATTTACGGATATCCGGATTTTTCGAATCGAATCAAGACGAATACCGGATCGAAACGGATATAACTGATATTTTGCCCAGCCCTAGTATCAACCAAGTGACCAAAAAAATTATATTAAACCCTATTATCAATCTTCAACCATTAATGACATCATGTAGTTTGATTTATTCCGGATTAAAAAAAGTTTGCCTTACATTTTTTTTCTGAGTGGGAGTTATTGGTTCTTGCATTTTAATGGATTTCTCAGATTTAGAAATTCTAATGAATCCATTGATTATAAAATCAGAGAAGTGGATTTCAAAGTTAAATTTCAAAATCAAATAAATGGATTATTGTAAATCAACCAAATAGATTTACAAGAATTTTAGTATTATAACAAAAAAAAAAAAAAAAACCAAAAATTTTGTTCCTTCTTTTTCTTTCACTAATCATCTAGTATTCTCCTAAAGTATAGAATCTGTCCACATATTTGTTGCAATTATTGCTCTCAATTGATTGTCATGTTCTCTTTCTTGATCATGGGTTCCAAGAATTTATTCATCATTGTTATTAACTTCTTCAAGGATTTTCTGATTATTTTATGTGTTCGATTAGACTATGGGTTGTTATAATGAAATTGGATTTTTCTATCTATCTTTTTTACCATTTCAAAAATCTATTTTATGTTTAGCGATCGTGCAGAACAATCACAATCTTTGTTTGTACATTAGCAGACATTGATTACATGAAACCTGAGAGGTCTCACGGACAGTGTTTTGAACCTCCACTTAAAAACTAGCTAGCCTCATGTCCAGAATGTAGTAGATGTTACGTATCCACTTAGAAACTAGCCTTGTAACATGTAGTAGCTTAATGTTACGTGTAGTTATTTCTTGTCTCTTCTTATACACATTAATTGATAGATGTCTTTCTATTTTTTATTCTACGTAGTAGTTTCATCTT
>PKML01043616.1:342668-398704 GCA_002933935.1 Eutrema yunnanense | reverse complement strand
AGTGGGAGTTATTGGTTCTTGCATTTTAATGGATTTCTCAGATTTAGAAATTCTAATGAATCCATTGATTATAAAATCAGAGAAGTGGATTTCAAAGTTAAATAATTGGATTTCAAAATCAAATAAATGGATTATTGTAAATCAACCAAATAGATTTACAAAAATTTTAGTATTATAACAAAATAAAAAAAAAACAAACCAAAAATTTTGTTCCTTCTTTTTCTTTCACTAATCATCTAGTATTCTCCTAAAGTATAGAATCTGTCCACATATTTGTTGCAATTATTGCTCTCAATTGATTGTCATGTTCTCTTTCTTGATCATGGGTTCCAAGAATTTATTCATCATTGTTATTAACTTCTTCAAGGATTTTCTGATTATTTTATGTGTTCGATTAGACTATGGGTTGTTATAATGAAATTGGATTTTTCTATCTATCTTTTTTACCATTTCAAAAATCTATTTTATGTTTAGCGATCGTGCAGAACAATCACAATCTTTGTTTGTACATTAGCAGACATTGATTACATGAAACCTGAGAGGTCTCACGGACAGTGTTTTGAACCTCCACTTAAAAACTAGCTAGCCTCGTGTCCAGAATGTAGTAGATGTTACGTATCCACTTAGAAACTAGCCTTGTAACATGTAGTAGCTTAATGTTACGTGTAGTTATTTCTTGTCTCTTCTTATACACATTAATTGATAGATGTCTTTCTATTTTTTATTCTACGTAGTAGTTTCATCTTGAAAAAAAAAACACTTGTAAATCCAAATCCAACCAAATAACAAGGTTTCACTCGATATTTGTTCATTTGTATTTTTATCTTAAAAACACTTGTAAATCCAAATTAAAATCAAATCCTTATGAAAATCCTTACTATTGAATAACACTTGATTTTAACATGGATTTTAAAATCATAGAACCAATAACACAAGATTTGAATATGGATTTCAAAATTATAGAACCAATAACACTTGATTTGGTTTGGATTTCAAAATCCATTAAAATGCAAAAACCAATAACCCCTATTGTCCCTAAAACTAATTTAAATATTCAATTTTCCCTGACAGAACAAAAGTTGGATGCAACTTTACTAGAGACTAATTCGTCATTTCTCTCTAAAGTAAAGCAAAAAGAAAAATTTACGTCTGGCAAAAGCAAGTGCAAAAGGCATGAATAGTTTAGACTTTAGAGTAGAGTTCACTCTTAAATCTTGAGATTTTACATAATTACACAATTAATCGCAGCCATTGATCTTTCTCTCTCTCTTTAGATTTCGACCTTTATGCTTTCTACTGAACTCCCCTCACATCCTTCTTGACTCTTCAGTGTTTCATCTCTCCACCGATAAGCCTTCTTCGATTTCTTCTTTAGTCCTCTCCATTTTTATGATTTCTTGGTGGTATCAGGAATGAGTGATCTGTCTTTAGCCCACTGATTTCTTGACAAAGCAAATGGGTTTGAGATAATTCTCTTCGTCCTCCGATCTGGGTTTTGGTTTTTAATTTCATACCCAAGTGGAAAAACGGAAGACGAGAGTTAGGAATTAGGGTTTAGAGTTTACCTCCTTCGTGAATTGTGGTAAAGGAACAAACTTTTTTTGTGGGGGAAATCGGACATGATTCAGCTACTGTTCCTGGTGCTATTTGTAGAGGGTGCGATTGCATTCTTATTGCTGATTAAGATTGGTCCTTTAAGGGAGCTTATGATTAAAAGCCTTGACCAGCTGAAGATGGGGAAAGGTCCTGCCACTGTGAAAACCATCGCTGGAACCATGTCCGTTATACTCTTCTCCAATCTCATGAGCATCGTCAAGATCCAGAACAAAGGTGCAAAGCTCGGCACAATGTCTCCCATGGATCAGGTCCTCTGGAGAACTCACTTGCTTGAAGCTTCTCTAATGGGTCAGTTTCTTTCTTCTTCTTTTCTTTGCTTGTGAATAATAATTCAGTTGATTGTTGCTTTAATTGGTCGGTCACCACTTGAAAATTTCGCTGTTTAGTTTTTAGCTATGGTTTCTGAACAAAAGTTGAAATCTTGGCTGGACTTTTTGATGATAATCTAGCTGTTGTCCTTGGTCCATGGGTTTCAAGGCTAATTTAGCTATTACTGAATTCATCTAGGCTTTGTTGTAGAGTGATGATAAAAACTTAGCACTTAAATTGAGTGAGTGGGGAAATAAAAGGTTTTTTTTGTTTGTAGCCTGTGACATTTCTAAGAGGAGTTAATGTGATGATTAAGAGTTTGTATTTCAAATGAGAGGATGGTAGTATAGAAGCACTGTGACTGTGTTTGAATATTTCAATAGTTGTAGTTGAGGCTCTGTTCTGCAGGTATTCACCAGATTTTGAGATGCTGCCTTTGTAGTTGATAAGTTCGGAACCTATTTCCCGATGAATAGTAACGAAAATCTATCATTTATTGATCTTGAATTGTCGATTACAACCAAGAGCACATGACCGAACCCTATGAAAGTACCAAAACCATCCAGAAGATTTGTTGAAGAGATCTCCTAACTCTTCCTAAGCCAAGAAACATCCCACAACTTGCTCAATACCCAAAACCAGCTCTTCGTTTGTGTGATATCAATCTGACCTGATTTGCTTATGTGGTAATTGGGGTTGATGCACTTTCTTATCAATACTTATTTTGGCTGTTTGAAATCTTCCCTTTGGGTTCTGAAAATTGTTGACCTTTAATAAAATTACGTTTGAAGCTCAAAACCTTAATGATCTTGCAGGAGTCGTACTTTTCCTCGGCTTCATAATTGACAGGATGCATCATTACCTGAGAAAGCTAATCAATTTAAGAAGCAACGTTGGGTCATCGAAAGAAGAACTTGAACAGCTCCAGAAAGAGAGAACCGAACTGAAGGATAAAGAGGAGAAAGCGTCCAAGGAAATCAAGCAGCTGCAAGAAAAACTATCATCTATATCAGAGAGACTTAAGAAAGCAGAGAATGAGTCGAAAGAGAAAGAGAAGAAGCTCGAAACCGCTGAAACTCATGTCACGGCTCTTCAAAAACAGTCTGCAGAGCTGCTTCTGGAGTATGATAGATTGCTTGAAGACAACCAAAAACTCCAAAGTCAAATTTTGGGGAAAACGAAGAGCTGATGTAAGAATTGTTGGGTTTGTCATTTAACAAGGTCTTTTTTGGAGTGTTGTTAACAAATTTTGGGGAATTCTTGTTTTCAGTATATGGATGGATGTTGAATGTCTTCTGAAACCGGTTCTTGTTATCTATCGACTCTTAGGAATGTGTGTTGTTTGTTGACAGTTATATCAAAATCCCATATGAGTATGACAAAGAACGAAAGCTGCAAAGATCAAAAATGAAATGAAACCCGGAGTAAAGCAGTAATTACTTAACGGGGATTAAAAATAATACTGTAAAGACGCCGTCTGTGGGGATCGAACCCACGGCCACGGGATTAAAAGTCACGCGCTCTACCACTGAGCTAAGACGGCTTGTGTTCAACGTGGAGTCTTTTAATTATTTATTCTAACTCTTTTCACCCTGATCCAAATCCGCAATCTTAAGGACTCGAAGGCGAATAACATATGTTAATAACCATAACTAACTCTTATTCAAATCGACATATGGATTGTTCTTTACGAGTTTTGGATCTTTTCTTCGTTCTTTTTGTCTGTAGCTTCGGGAGACTGAAAATTTCAGTATATCATTCGTGCTAATTTTAGCAAACTTTGTATCTAACCTTATCGTTACCCATTTGCTTCTACTACAAGGTTCACCAAGAGAAGTAATATCCGAAGCTCAAAACGCACTTTTCTCATTCCAACATTGCTTTTCAGTCTTTCAATTCTCTGTGCAATAAGGTTACTGTTTAATCTCAAAACTCTTACCTACTTTTGTCTCTTGAGATACAGATGAAAAAGAAAAGAGACAATGAAAAGTCAAATGCAGGATCTTTCTGACAATCATTCACCTAAGCTTGAAGCAACTAGCCAATCTACCCACGTTTAGATCCCAAAGACAGAAGTATCTTCTTCCTAGGGCCCTGAAAAAATAACACACCTTGTAAAGAGAGAGCAAATGGATGTCAAACAGAGAACTATGGACGCATTATCTAATGAATATTCATCCTATTATGATTAGAGTAAAACTAAGGCAATGACTATTCGTAAGGTAAGCTGGGAAAATTAATTTTGTGGCAGCTTATCATGGATTTTACCATTGGTATGAGCAGAGCTTTGAGGTCATCATCTGTCATATGCATTAGAGCATCCATATCAACCTGAAAAGATGGAAAACATTAAGAAGAGAACTCATGAAAAGATGGAAAACAGTAAATACAATTTACATACTTCTTCCACTTGAAATGAGGTCGAATATTTCTCGAGACCCAATGATTCCAGGAAGCTATCAACCGACGTATCAGCCTGAAGCAATAGATAACAAATTGAGAACTAGTGCTGCTCAAACACCCATTCAGTCGAAGAGGTATTGCAAAGCTATATGGCATAAATTACTGATGGAGAACTATAGTTGGAGAAAATTAATTATATTGCCTGCTGTGATTTCTTCTTGGCAGCTTTGTTCGAAGCTGTCCTGGTCTCAGATTTGGTTTCACCTGCAACCTTCTTTATGGCTGGTCTAGCAGCCTCCGTTCTAGATTTTGGTGGGTTACTGATCCTTAGTTGTGAATTCATCGTCCCAGATAGCTTATCCCGTAGATCCCGCACGCCCAAACTAGCTCCTAGTGGACTTTGCAAGCCATGATGTTTCTTTTGGAGCTTTAAGCGGAGATCTCTCGGGTCAACTCTGCGATCTTGGTTAGTCAATAATAACCACAGAGTCAACAAGCATTGAATGATTGTAAAAGTTAAATTTAAGCAAGCAAGGAAAAGTCGCAGCTAAAATATACTTGAAATTCGAGGCATGTCATCGAAAAGATCATGCTGCCACTTATCGTCATCCTGCCTTTCCCTGACAGCATTAGGTAATACGTTGATCAGACTTTGTTTCCAACCTTATGCTAGGAGAAGGTAAAAACACAATGGAGGGGAAGTGTAAGATTCGATTTAGACTACAGAAAGAGAAAAAGATAAAGCATTGCATTAGTACATCACACCATCTAAAATCCCCTAAAATCAAGTGAACTGAAAAACCACAAATCTCCTTACCTAACTATCCATGTAGGAACTCAAAGAAGACATCACTAAACTGTTTGAAAGAGTTAAAATTAGGAAAGCAAATGAGTAAATGATCAAATCAGAGAACCAGTTAGTCCCTCTAGACGAACCATAGAGGAGATTCAAAATCAATAATTTATAGAGCTGCGTTTTGGGCAATGAAGTAAGAACCTAAACAGCAGCAATACGAAGGGGGAAGAGCAAGAGAAGATAGAACCTCTTCCTCGTGACTTGTCTGCCGCGAGAAGAGATGTCGCCGGAACCGCCGTTAAGTCGGTTCTTTACCGTTTTCCTGCTTCCAGCCTCAGCCTCCATTCGATCAGAATACATCTGATTCCTTATCGGATGGGAAAAAAAAAACAACAATTGAAGCTTAAACCCTAAATCAGGAAAACCTAAAACAAAAACAAAAAATTCCACAGTGAATAGATAAGAGGGAGAAGAAGAAATAAATCTATCAGCAGCCTCCAAGTTACATACCGAGGAAACTGGAAACCCTAATCTCTATCCGGAAATCGCAGAAACGAGAGGTGAAATCTCCAACGAAAACGATCCTTCAAGCTCCGATTTCGACTCGTCGACAGCTTTCGGCAGATTCACGATATAATATCGAACACAACCGGGTTGAGAATCGGGTCGGATAGTTAAGTGATATGATAATATTTTATTGGAAAATTAAATACATAGCCTATGTAAATAATATGTATATTTTAAAATAAATTGAACGGTTAATTACGGTATCATTTTTCATTACCATCATTTTGTGGTTAATTGTGTTTTTTTTTAAAAAAAATATTTTGTTGTTAATTCAATTGTTTAAGTAGTAAATAAAAACTTTGATCAAAAAAAAAAATATATATTGCTTAATAGCATCGACGGCACTGAGGAAGAAACAAGCAATCATCTATTTTTCACGTGTGATTATGCATCGACGGCTTGGAGGTTAACAGGACTACCTACTGATATACTCTGCAATCCGAACTCTCCAATTGAAGAAAAACTTTGGTACCTCCTATCTATTTCTCAAAATGATCAACTAGATAATATTCACCGATCATTACCATTCTTGATAATGTGGCGTTTATGAAAAAGTCGCAATGATTTGCTGTTTAACCAAAAGAACATCGGGATACGAGAAACAGTTAATCAAGCTATTGCTGATACAAGAGAATGGTTATCTGTAATATTGGAAGAGGAAGATGAAGGCTATCCTCGATTACGGCTACCTCGTTCGGGAAAATGGAAAACACCAACATACGGTTGGGTTAAATGTAACTATGATGCCTCACACCATGAAGGTAATACTGATTCTGGGTTAGGATGGATAATCCGAAATTCAAACGGTAATTTTCTAGATTGTGGTATGGGTAAATACCAAGGTCGCATATCCTCGACAGAAGCAGAATTCTCTTTTTTAATTTGGGCAATGCAAGCAACATGGGCTTTAGGCTATAAACAAGTGGAGTTTGAAGGAGATAATCTCAATGTCTCAAATCTTATAAATAGTCATGGTAATAACCTAAGGATGCAACACTACATAGACGCAATCAAGGAATGGAGATCGATATTCACGGGAATCAAATTCACATTCCGGCATAGAGAAGCTAATATTTGTGCTGATATATTAGCAAAGAAAGCAATCCAATGTAACACCCCTTGGTCACTGTATCATACTTGTTCTTATTTTTTACAAATCCCTGTAAACAATGATATGGTTATCGAAAACTAATAAAGGTGATTTAGAGGGAAAAAAAAAATATATTGCTTAATAGCGAAAGATCCAAACTAATTCATGTGTTAATAAAACATTTTAGGAGATAAATAAAAAGAGTTATTTATGTGTTGATGTGAAGACAACATTTCAGGAAGACAAAGTTCATTGTTCATAAGTCCTGAGCTTCCTTGGAGAGGAGACCAAAGAAGGGATTGGTAATCGCAGATTGCAACTGAAACGCAGCGTCTCGAAGCCGCAAGATGTCTGCGTCGTGGTTCGACAGAGACAAAAACTCTGATCCTTCCTCTCCCTTGAATCCACAAAGCTCCATGAACTCGATACCTTCTTTCAATCTCCCAACTCTCTCCTGGAACAAGCGGTTCGTGAGACGGATTCTCCTGTATTTCTCTTCATCTGGATACTTCGCTGCGTTCCTCACAATCATCAGAAGCGTTTCAAATGCCCTCTTCGTCACTCTTGGATCTTCTTCCTATAACAAAACAAGATTCCATTCTCTCTCTTGTTTCTTGTTTCTATATTATCCATTTATCCTCCTCTTAAATTAACACGTTTTCTTACTTTGTGGTTTCGTCTTAATGATCTTAAGCATTCTCCCATCTCCTCTGCTTTCGAGGCTGGACTTGGCGACGACACTAAAATACTCTGTAATTTTAGTGTTAGGGGAAATATTATCACATTCTTCATAGTTTAAAGGTAACAAACAATGGAGGAAGAAATTGTGTGTACCTTAGTGTCAAGTGGAGATTCAGTATCACTTGGCAATCCGAGCCTCCGCTTTCTCTCCAGCTATATACATACATTTACTCCAAAGATTGTTAATAGAGACGATCAATTTTCAATTAAGAGTGTACAAAAAGATCAAGATTCACCTTGTCTGCAGTTACTTTCTGCATAATTTTCTCCCTTGCTTTTTTCTCCTCATCTTTCTCAGCTTTCCTCAAAGATAGGTTCCTGTTTCGTAGTACCTAACATTGTTTAGTTGAATATAAATGGAGAATGTGAGACACCAACTCTCTCTCTCTCATACCGTTTTCTTTCGTTTTCTTCTGCAATTCGCTTTGTCTCCATCATCTCTTTTCCTGCTCGTATCCTTTCCTGCAAGAGAGCTAGAGCTGTTAGTATTCTTGTTGTTCACACTATGTATTTCAGTCAGTTGTACCTTTTCTCTTTCTCTTTCGCGTTTAGTTTCTTCTTCTTCTCTTATCCTACGAGCTCGTTCCCTGAGAATACATAAACAAGTCATGTGTTCTTGTGGAGGATGAAGCTTAAGAAATATGCGTATATGTTAAAATGGGAGACTTAACTAACTTTAGTTCCTTTGCTCTTGCCTGAGCAGTTTCTGCAGTATCATCCGATGGATTAGGAGACTCAATCTCAATGTTAAATCCCACCTGCAAAATACCACCCTCGATCAATGTTTCTATGAAAAAAACAAATGAAGATGAATACATACCAAAGGCATTTTGTCAAACTGTGAATCGTTCTCATGATCTATCATCCAATTCACTGCTGTTTCAAGACTAGAGTTACCTGGAGATACGAGAGAGGCGAAATATGAGTGATCCATGACATGAATCAGGGGTTGTTTTCAAGTGGTTCATACATACCAGAGTGATGCAGAGCCCAGGCTGCTCGGGCCATCGAGAATCCCATATCTTCAAGCTCCTTAAGAAGTCCACGATTAACCTCAACTGCAGCACTTTCTTTTCACCAAAAACCCATCAAGAATTACTTTTATTTATCCACAAAAACAGACCTATGATAAGGTTTGATATTGAAACAGAGAAGAAGTATTATTTTTACCGGTTTCTGCTGACATCTTTCAAAAAAATCTGAGAGAATTCCTTCTTGATCTCTGAATTGGTAAGAGAAGCAGATGCAAGAATGGTATAATGGTGTTTGTATAGGATTATTCAACATAGATTAGATTCTTTAACTGATATTGTAATACAGACAACATCTTCTTTTTGTTAATTCCGTTTTCTTAAAGTTTGCAACTTTTGATTATATTCAAATTTTGTAACAGAAGCAACAGATCTTATTGTTCTTTTCTTGCATAGATATAACCATAGAAAACTAAATCGGTGTACATTCGCCACAAAAACTCAAAACTCCATATGTTGTAAATATGGACCAAAACCGCCTCCTCCTTGACGCAACATTGCATCGATTTGATCTCCATCATTGATCTGCAGCTAACGAAGACAGTAAAACAAGATCATTTCATGATTGACTTAAAGTCTATATATATAATAAGGATTTCTATACAAACACACCTCATCAGGTGTATTACTCTCATGAATCCTCGACCCATCCTCCAATAGGAAGACAAATGTGTTATACACCACGCCTCTCACATCGTTGTAATATTTCATCACTTTACGCATCGCAACGTTCCTTCTTATCCTAAACACTCTAACTTCCTCCTCGTCCTATATATCCACACGATGTATATATGTATATTAATGTAGCTGATGTAAAGATTCAATTACCAAATCGTACCTGACCCTTCACTTTTAGAGTAACATGAGTGGACGCCGACTCAACTTTAGCCTTTTTCACTTCCTTCTTCACCCTATTGCTTCTGCGTTGCGGAGGCATTATCTAAATCGGTCTGAACAGATCAGATGATTGAGTTCTCATGTACTGATAAGATTAGATAGGATGCATTGTAGTATATTTTATACAGCAAATTAGAGAAGATGAAAAGACGGATGGAGACACACTACGTACGTACTCTATATGCATTTAATTGTAGAGTGGAGTGGAACCATCAGTCAAAGATTTATGGTCAATTAATGCTAATTTTATAACACAAATAAACTTAACCATGAAACGAGTCCTGCCCGTTTCCAATGTGAATGTGAGTTCATGTCAACACATAATTACCAATTTTTAGGAATAAGACCCAAATCATCACTTTAAAACCCCAATGCTCAATACTAATCAATACAAATATTTGGTTGAACAACTTGTGTGGATCTGTAAAAGTGAGAACAATACCATAAAATCTCATGAGCTGAATGTTCGTTTCCGTGTTGCCTGTGGCGACGGCGAGAAACTATCTTCTTTTCTTTATCGTTAGTTCACCGCCAAAACGCGTCCAGCGACAACAAAATTTGTGTCGCTGATTTTTCAGCGTTTCCAACGAAGTTGGACGACAAACTACGGTTAAGGTTAATTTTTTTTTTTTTTCATAAAGAAAATCACCTGCTAACTAAAAATCACCACGTGACATTAACGTTGTGACTCCTGGAGTCTTAAATATATAATTTAGGCCCATACTCCGTGTTTTCAAAATTTAATTTAGGCCCATCATTTTAAAAACAAATATCTCTACTTGTGTTATATAAATTTTGTATGAGAACAAAGTTTTCAAAGAGATTAAGAAAATCAAGATAATATGGGTATGTGATGAAGCTACACTAACACATACCCATATTATGCAAAATGTAAAATGTAACAACATATCTTTTTTAAAGAACCGAAAGAAACAATTACACTTTTTTTTTTTTAAAGAAAGAAGAGTTTTTTTTTGTTTTTTTTTGTCAATAATATACTGAATATTTTCTCAACCACTTGCAGTGAGGTGAAGTCGAACTCTCGTGGAGAGAAAAGTGGTGGAAAAAGAAGTATCTATCTATATATAATGAGTGAAGGGAGCCTCACCAGTGTTGACACCTCATCACTTCACAGAACAAATGAAAATATGACATATATCTAATTATTTATTACATATAAAAATTATTTAAATTGAATTTAACTATTTAAAAATCATTAAAATATTAACATATAATAAATAAAATTCAAATTTAATTGAGAAACATCATAAATATATAAATATTAGATAATACAAGATTTTAAATGCATTTTCTGTTTTTTCATGTGTATTTAATAGTCATTTTCAAACTAACGAAGATAATTCAATTTAATGTAAGTGGGGAAAAAATTATGAAAGCAAAAATGACAATAGATTAAGAAAGTTTCAAACAATTAAAATAAAAATCAGAATAGAAAACCATAAGACAACAGAATATTCAATAAAGAATCGAATATATAACAAGTTATCAAGAATAAAGAGAAGACGATACCAAATAAAAAACAATAAACAAAAATCAAGATAAATACAAGAATTTAAAAGCGTAGAAAAGAGAAACAAAATAGTGAAAGATGTGTGAAAACAAAAACTCAAAATGGTATATTGAAAAGGTTAAAAAGTGTGAAGAACAAGTAAATATTCAGAAAAACATATGAAATAGATTACTAGGCTCATTATAAATGAAGAACAAAATTTATAAAATAAGACACAAGAGAATATTGATAGTCGAATTGAAGGTCTACAAATATATTTTTATTAACACAAAATAAAATAGAATCAGTGCGACGCGCGGGTTCTAACAATAAAGAATGAAAAATTATAAAATATATTTTGTTTGGTAACCACATAATATAAAGGGAAAAAATTATTTAGAAAAATAAGATTTGAGGATAGCAAAAAAAAATTTCTATATTTTCTTTACAAAAGGTTTCAAAATTATTTATAAAAAATAAGATTTTTAGTACATTGAATATTACTAACAAAGTAGTTTTAAAATATTAGTGTACTGACTTTTTATTTTCTAAAAGAAAATTAGCGTTTTTTTGTTTTTTTCATTTAAACATTATGATTTTTTACCGTTTTTAACCAAAACGTTAAATTTATTTTGTTGCGCTTTTAATGTTTTTGTTAACATATGAATCATATACACAAATGAAATAAATTGAAACTTTATTTTGGAATTTTGTGCTCAACCTTAAGTACACAACTGAATAATATTCTAGGTTGGAGGAAATCAATTAGAGCGAATGCTGATATATATATATGACTTGAAAGATATGTCGATATCATCATTAGTCATCACTGACACTGACTATTGACTTTGAAAATCTAACTATCTTTTTTTTTTTAACATCATAATTAAGAATCTGATTATCTAAAAAAGTGATATAACTAATAATTGTATTTTATCTTCTTTTCACGTATTTAAACGTTGGACAGAAAATTAACGATAGGAGTAGGAGTGTAATTAAAATCTAAGAAGCGAATATTGAAATATCCAAAAATGAAGAGTGGGTTAGATTCTTATTATATTAAATAATTGCCCAATTAAGGAGAAAATCACGAGAAAAGAGGAAGCACGACATAGAAACTAGAAAGCGTGCTTCGCAATGGTCTTTTTATTTTCTACACAAATCTCTCTCTTTCTCTCCTCATAAATAGAGATGCAGAGATTATAAATATTGACCTGGAGAGAGAAACTCGCCGCTTTTACTCCTTTTTTTTGTTCCCCCTTGTGAAGGTAGCAGTAAGCAGTATCTCGAGCGAGCCACGAAGGTCAGTGAGAAACTGCTCTTAAATATAAAGTATATACGCTCCTCTCCTCTGCGTCTTCCATTTCAGGCGTGCTGCATGTAACAGTGTTGTTGATTTTTACTTTTCATTTTATGGACAACGGCTAGTTCTTCGCTGTGGAAAGTGGAAGAAGATCGATGGATTACGGACACGATCGGTAGATTCTCTATTTTTCCTGGGTTTTTTTTTTTTTTTTTTCGTTTGGATTTGTGATGATTGATTTGTTTTGCATTCTTCGATTTTGTGTGTTTTAATCTTAGTTAGTGTAAAATAGAGTCACACTGGTCTGATTTTGCGTTCTCCGTTGTCTGGGTTTTACTGAAATCGTTATGCTCCGCTTAGATTTGGTGCTGATTTCTGGCTCAATGCTTGTTTTTGGGGTTTGATTGATTTTTGGGTTTAATGTGAGGGATAAATTGTCGGATTTGCTGTAACCGTGATTTAAGAATTGTTGGGGGTTCTTAATGAAATGGCTGGTCCTTTAATGTTTTCATCAATCCTATTTACTTATTTGGGATTTTGGTTTCGCTTGTTAATGCTCAAGATGCCTCCTTCATTTCCACTAAACCCCAAGTTTCAGTCTTCACAACATGTAAATGTAAATTAGTCTCTTAACATGTAAATGTTCTGTGGGTTTGATCATGTGATGCCGAATAATTTGCAGTAGCCCCTCATGGAATTGGCAAGTGCAGGACTATGATCACCAACCACAGTCTAATTTCTGTAAGTTGTTACATCATCTAACTCTTGCAACACTGTGAAAAGCATGACTGAACCCGTTCTCTAACTCTAGCGGATGTGCCGGAGTGCACAATGACTGAAGTCACACTAAACCAAGAAGATCACTCCTACATGTTTGATGATGAAGCCACCCCAGTGAAGGCGTGTACTGAGTTGGGTTATCATGTCACAACAGGTTGTGCTTTTTGTTTTCAAGTTATCATTTCGATTCCTGTTGTCTATTTAGTGATGGTTTCTAATCTAAAGAGTCTGGCTTCAGATGACACGATCAAGAAACTGGAAGTGCAAAGTGAGACACGCTCTGCTGTAAAGAGGCGTCGGATGTTACAATTCGAAGATCATCCCATGGAAACATCACTTTTCAGCAGTGAGAGTTTCGCTTCAATCTTAAAATCAAGCGTGAGTTCACAAAACCCATAACTCGTCTTTAGCTATGCACCTAATGCCCACAGACGCATTGCTGACATATTCTTGATATCAAAACTCATTGCCCACTTATTAGGATGCGGACCTAGTTTTTCCTTCTATGGTACTGGTTGCTGGCATCACTTATTAGTACATACCTATATATTTTGACCAATCACCAATGTCAAAGATCTTTTTTTGGTAAACATGTTACCAATGTCAGAGATCTTTTAGAAATTCTAGATCATTGAGCGCATCGTATTATCACACCGCAGATGGTCTGTGCGAATGTGAATGCTTGTTCATTTCAAACTTTTGCAAAGCAAGAATCGGTTTTGTTTAATAGAGTTTTTGTCTTCTACTCGTATAACAAATTCAAGCTTCTTGGTAATGGTATCTGACTGTCTCATTCAAATGTTAGATACTTACCATGGCTAATTATGTTACTAAAGCATCATCTGATAGCGTAGGAGATTGCATGAGGTTCTAATACTATCTTTGATGTTCTGATTGATGTTTCTTCTACGAATGTGCAGGCTAGAGAGGACACATTTGATGAGCTTTTACCTGAAGGATCTCAGCTTATAGAAGGGTTTTCAGGTTGAGCTCTTATAAATTCTTCCAAGTCAATCTGGCCAATGCGTTTTCCATTCAAACAAAACATTGTCTCTTTTTCAGAAGATGCTTCTGCCTCAAGCTTCGAGGGCATTGATCTGTATGCTGAAGAGTGGTACGCTGAATGCTTAAATGATGCTGAGACTCCAACCCAACCTGATGACTTGTATGTTTCGATATTTTTTTTTTTCTGCTTATTTTTCGTTTAGTATCCTTTTTGCTTCATTAACCGATTACTATTGTTGTTTTCTCTCAGGAGTTTTGGTTCCCCTGATGTCCAAGTAGATATTTCAGGTCAGATTTCTTTGTTTTGGTCTCTTCTTTAGCTTGCTCTAGCTCTGGCTTTTCTTGCTAAACCCCCAGTGTGTTGGCGCAGAGTATTTAAATGTGCCACCAGAAACAGAAACCAGGGAAGTTAAGCGGCCTGTGTCTCGATCTTCTCCAAATGTTATCTTTAAAGGTAAAATATAAACGGTTGAGCCACAAATGAGTCTCATAGTCACACACTGATTTAGCGACAAAATGAGAAAACAAAACATCATTATAATGTTAAGTGGGAAATAGCAGGTAGGAAATCTTTTGCAAGGCCGGTCCCAAAGCTACCATCTTCTATCATCTATCCATTTGCGTTCATCAAACCATGTGGGGTTCACGGCGACATGACTCTCAAGGACATAAACCAGAAAATCCGAACTCCACCAGCAAAACCAAAGGAAGACAAAGCAGAGCTTGCAGTGATCCAAACATCAGCATTCTCTGGGAAACCCGTTGTAGGAAAGACTAAAATCCGCACAGAAGGAGGAAAAGGAAGCATCACGATAATGAGGACGAAAGGCTAAGCAAAGTTAAGTAAGTAGAAGTATTCAAGTGTTTAATTCACTGCAGAAAACTCTAAACTTTTTGCCTTATGCTCATAGGCCCTTAAATCTTTTTACCGGATATAGTTCCTGTCAAGGGCCTTTAATCAGTACAGCGGATAAAACTCTTTCAAGATCTTATTATGAATCATGTTCTTGTTTCGTTTTGGCATCTGTAGTAAGAGAACTTAAGGTTCTGTATCCATGTGGTAGGATATTTTTGTTTGTATAAAGTCTGGTTCTTAAATGTTAGCTGAAACTGAAAGCCAAAACTCTGATATGTCTCTCGAGTCTTTGGTTGGATTGCTACATAAAAGCATATCCTGTTTCTTTTCTATTCGTTTCCTTTGAATTTTGTGTTACAAGAAATTGCAGCGAAACGTTGCGTTTTAGAGAGTTTCAACTAAATCGCGATCGATTAACGAACAAAATGGCGGATCAAATAAGTTACAGAGATCAAACATTGTATGATATCAAAATCGAATTAAAAGAAATATGTTTATTTGGGCCTGGCCCAACAAAATTTCGATACGTTTTAAAAAAATTAAAATCCTAAGCATCTCCTTTTGTTTATTTGGGCCTGGCCCAACAAAATTTCGATAAAATTTCAATTTTTTACCATTTCAGGATTTTATCGAGATGGTTTCGCTCTCCACCTCCACGAGCCACGTGCATCCACTCCCGTCGGCGTGTAACCGCCGGCCGGCGGAGAGAACTGTTACAGTGCGATGTGTCTCCATTTCCCCGCGCGAGCCCAAACATGTAACTCCTCCTGATAAAAGCAACAGCTCCTCCTTGGAGCTTGGAAAGGCGAGGCAGAGAAAAGGGCTGATGAGTACGGAGGACGTGAAGGAGAGAGATTCCAAGGAGGATATGAACACTAAGATCGCGTCGAGGAAGGCGATATCGATAATACTGCGTAGAGAAGCTACAAAGGCGATAATCGAGAAGAAGAAAGGACCTACCAACTCGAAGAAGCTGCTTCCAAGGACGGTGCTTGAGTCTCTTCACGAAAGAATCACAGCTCTCCGTTGGGAATCTGCTCTTCAGGTATATTTCGTTATCTCTCTCGATTTTTTTTGTTAATTTTGGCTTTGCTTCTGTGGTTGTTTTATGATTTTACATTTTTAATTGAACTTATCATATCTTTGTTTATCTGATTCTGTGTCTTTAAATTGCTGTTGAGGATGGCAAATTAATGGTTTACGGTGAAGAGTAATCTTATATGTCTGAGCAAAGTGTTGCGTTTGTCCCTGTAATTACAAGATTAATGGTGGTGTATCTG
The DNA here is from genome assembly GCA_002933935.1 of Eutrema yunnanense. Taxonomy (NCBI): domain Eukaryota; kingdom Viridiplantae; phylum Streptophyta; class Magnoliopsida; order Brassicales; family Brassicaceae; genus Eutrema; species Eutrema yunnanense. The sequence goes on along the minus strand of PKML01043616.1, from coordinate 382,519 downwards.
TGTAGGTGTTTGAACTATTGCGTGAACAGCTATGGTACAAACCAAACGTTGGCATCTATGTAAAGCTTATTGTCATGCTTGGGAAATGCAAACAGCCGGAAAAGGCTCATGAACTCTTTGAGGCAATGATCAGTGAAGGCTGTGTGGTGAATCATGAAGTGTACACCGCGCTTGTATCTGCTTATAGCAGGAGCGGCCGATTCGATGATGCATTCACCCATCTGGAGCGTATGAAAAATAGTCATAACTGTCAGCCGGATGTGCACACGTATTCCATCCTCATTAAGTCGTTTCTTCAGGTTTTTGCCTTTGATAAGGTTCAGGCTCTGCTTTCTGATATGAGGAGACAGGGTATTAGGCCCAATACAATCACATATAATACCCTCATCGATGCGTACGGGAAAGCAAAAATGTATGTAGAGCAATCCTGTCATGTCCTTTTCAATTTTCATCCTGTTATATATATATATATCAATTTGCACTCAATCCATCCCATGTGAGTTTCATGATTGAAAACATATTAAATTGTTCCAGAAAGGGCGTATTTTAAAACCCTGTTTTTTCATTCCAATCAACCGAGAACTTTACACATGTTGGGATGGAGTGATACTTGAATTTGACATTTAGATGATTTCAGTTATTATGATTTAGTTCAAAGCTTCCATAACCTGGGAATTTTTCTTTTGGAAGGTTTGTGGAGATGGAATCAACACTTATCCAAATGCTTGGAGAGGGCGATTGCAAGCCTGATTCTTGGACCATGAACTCAACCCTTAGAGCCTTTGGGGGGAATGGACAGATTGAAATGATGGAGAATTGTTATGACAAGTTTCAGAGCTCCGGGATCGAACCCAACATCAGAACATTCAATATCCTCCTTGATTCATATGGGAAAACAGGAAACTACAACAAGATGAGTGCCGTGATGGAATTCATGCAGAAGTATCACTATTCATGGACCATAGTCACCTACAATGTGGTCATTGATGCGTTCGGGAGGGCAGGAGACTTAAAACAAATGGAATACTTATTTAGGCTAATGCAATCAGAGAGAATTAAACCAAGCTGTGTTACACTGTGTTCTCTTGTTCGTGCCTATGGAAGAGCTGGAAAAGCGGATAAAATTGGAGGAGTCTTGCGTTTCATTGAGAACTCAGACATAAGGCTAGACCTTGTGTTCTTTAATTGTCTGATAGATGCCTACGGGAGGATGGAAAAGCTTGCAGAGATGAAAGGTGTTCTCGAACTAATGGAGAAGAAGGGATTTAAACCTGATAAAATTACATACAGGACAATGGTTAAGGCTTACAGAATCAGTGGCATGACTAGCCATGTAAAGGAACTTCATGGTGTGGTCGAGTCCGTTGGTGAAGCCCAAGTTGTGTTGAAGAAGCCTGATTTTTAGCAGAGGAATAGAGCTCAATTTTCTGGTATATATATATCTAGTATCCATCTCCTTGTTTTAATGAAAGAGGTAGTTAGTACGAGAGTAAATACATTTTCAGTTCGCTTACAAAAGTTTGTAACACAAAAACAAAATTCAGAAATTGATACAAGTATAGTTCTTTAATCATGTTTGTGTTTTATGTTATCAGTCTGTATGTGCTGAAGCAGCTAGATATGAGAGTTGAAGGCTGTACGCTTCTTTCAGTTGAGTTAAAACTTCTGCAATAGACGGTCTGCCAGATACATCTCTGGCCACACATCTTATAGCAACCGAAGCAGCTTTTCTCATGCTCTCTGGATCAAACGTATCCTTCAAGATATCATCCACAATCTCAAATGCTCCTGCTTGTAAGTTTGGTCTAGCCTGCATTTAAGTATTTCGATCATTTATGACATTATGTACTCAGATACTGGGAGATGAGAAAACAAAGACAATAACCATATTTCTCTCACCCATAAGACCAAGTTAAAAGAATCTGGTGATCCTAAGTGACTTAAGGGTTCTCTTCCACATATGACCTCCAACAGAACCACACCAAAGCTATAGACATCACTTTTCTCTGTCAGCTGCAGGGTGGAATAATATCTGGAATGACAAAGTGTGATTAATGATTAGCTAATCAAACTGTTATTCCATCACGAACGCTGATAGAAATTACAGAAGAGTTTACTCTGGGTCAAGGTAGCCTGCAGTGCCTTTAACAACAGTAGTAACATGAGATGCATCTGTTTTTGTAAACTGTTTTGACAGGCCAAAGTCAGAAATTTTTGCGTTCATATCCTTGTCCAGAAGTATGTTACTGCACTTTACATCCCGATGTATAATTCTTGGCTCACTTCCATTGTGCAGGTAGTCCAATCCTTCATGGATAACAAAATGTTACTATCTGCCAGAATCAAATGTGTTTTTAGTATAGTAATATACCAATGACAGATGTACCTTTTGCAGCATCAACTGCAACCTTTAGTCTTGAAACCCAGTTCAATGAAAGCTTTTTGCTACTTGGACCTGCAGAAGCAAGATAGCACAAGAAGCTATTGCTTTGTAGGAAGATGACTTTGAAAAAGGATGATGTGCAACTGCTAGAGACTTGGGGATTTGCATACCGTAAAGGTGATCAGCTAATGATCCACCATGCAGATACTCATAAACTAGTATTTGCCGTTTTGGTTCATAGCAGAAGCCCTCAAAGTTAACTAGATTTTGGTGGCGGATCTGAGACAAAAGGTGCACCTAGAGTGTAGACAGTACAGAGGGAGACTTTTAGATCTCAGCACTTGGATCACTAAAGATGAATGCATCCTTGACCATTGATTTCGAATGCATGACATTCAAAGATGGACTGAAATTTTGGGAGAATGGTGTGGGCATTTAACCTCATTGATGAAAGAATCAGCTCCAAGTTGAGTTCTATCAAGTCTCACTTTGACCGCAACTTGTTTTCCATCTGGTAGTTTTCCGCGGTATACAGATCCAAAACTTCCACGGCCAATCACCTCCTTGAAATTCCTTGTAGCTAACTTGATCTCTTTGTGAGAAAAGATTCTTGAAGTGTTCCAGTTCTGCATCTTCAGTTCTTCTCCTGATCCAGATTTTGATATACCATAAGAATCATAAAACCATAACTTTGTGGGGGCAAAGAGAGCATTGTTCCCATACTGGTTATATCTCTCTCTTTGTTTCTCTGTCTCCTCGTGCAGATAGACATGAAAACAAAGATGATGATAGTGGCAAACAAGGCTCCACCAGAAACTCCAAGCAAGATCGCTATATGGTTCTGCTTCTTGTGTTTCTTATTGAGAGGAATAGTGACTTGTGGTATGTCAATTGTTGAAGACACATTGTTGCACGATAATGATGAGAACGAAAGGCATGGATTCCCCGTTGTTCTGATAAACAGAAAATCAGTAACCGAACATGAGCAGAATAGTGTAGCAAATGCCGAGACAGAAATCGTATACCTGACTTCCAGACCCGTTCTGTTAAGAGATTGTGGCAAGGGGCCTACTAAGTTATTGTTTTCCAGATTCCTGATCGGAAGTAACAGAAAGATCCTTCTTTGTGTGAGGTGGAGAGTGAATATGGTATGTGCAAGCAACTTCTTTGGTCTAAATGTTTACTTACAGGAAACGAAGTGTCTTCAGCTTTCCTAAAGTTTCAGGAACTGATCCTTGTAAGCTGTTGTTTTGCAGGTCCCTTCAAAGAATGGAGACTTACTTTAAATTTTCCGAAAAGAACAAACACATATCCAGAAAATCGCAGTATGAGATAACTTACAGAACTTCAAGGTTAACCAGATCTTCCAGTTCGGAGCCGAAAGCTTTTAATTGGTTGAAGCTCAAATTCCTGGAGAAACCGTTTTTAAAGCTTTTTCATACTACAGGAAACCTAAAAATATATATTATCAATGTTCTATGAATGAGTATTACAGTTGCTGGAGATGCTGAAGGCTGCCTACATTCTGTATTGCTCCAGTAAGTGATGTATTATGCAAGTCCCTGCAGCGCAACACCCGAGATAACACACATGTATACATGACAAGCTAAAAATGTTGAAGAATTGCTGACTTACAGTGTCTTGAGATCGAGCAAGTCTCCGAATGTTGGACTAATGGACCTCAGGTTGATTTGTGAAAGAAACCTGGACAGCCAGAAGAAGAAAAATCTGAGCTGAGACAAAGAAATGTGAAAAACAGTGGGTATAATAAGGATTGTCTTACAATGATGTAACGCGGCTTCCTTCACATTCAATGTGGTTCCAAGGAAGCGGAGTGCATGGATCGTCTTGCCATCCAAGGTCTTGCCCGGTAAACTGCTCAATGACTTCAAGTGCTGAAACTGCAAAGATAACTTAAAAGGTGAACTTTGACTGGTGGAATTTGCTCTATCCAGCTTAAAATCAAACAGAGAGTACCTGTGGTAGAAGAAGCTTCTGGAGGGATTTGGAGGATCTCATACACCTCAAGAGCGTTCACCTGAGGATTGAACTTGATTTTTTCGAAGGTGATGTTTAACTTGCTGATTCTCTTTTGCGTAAAGTACAAAGTACTGGCTTCTGAACTGGTCACGGTATAATCAGATTGTTTGACTTCGTTATTGATCGCCAAACTAAAAGAAGGAGAGAGTGAGAGTATCCCAGCAAAGTAAAGGATAATGTAGTAGTCCCCTAGTGTATCTAGAGAAAGGGTATATGAGAGCCTGTCTTTGCGAGCAAGAATTCTTGCTGTCTGAAGAACAGAAGCTGGTGGATTCTCAGTAATGTTGAAAGAAGACAATCTTTTGAGGCTCAAAGAAGCGTGAAACGGTGCAAAACTTTGATCCGGATTCCATATTCGGTCAAATGGATCTGAAGGGTACCTGCCAATCAACATAGTTCACCAAGTAAATTCAACAATACACACCAAAGAAGAAAAGATCAGGTTCAGTGATCGAGTTAAGAGCCTGAGAACTCATACCGGATAGTCCCATTTGTGTATCCGCTATTGATTCGGTAACTTCTCCTGAGGATTATATTGGGTGAACCCTCCAGACTGCGTCTGTAAGCACCTAAAGGAAGTGGCCGTACTTCTAGAGAAGAGATAACCGGAATGCCTCTCCCTTTAACCGCGAGCAAACAAAGCAATAGAGAATCCTTGTTGACCGGCCAAACCAATTCTTCAATCCAAGGATCCTTGGTTCTGAGATCAACACTACTAGTGATTCTCCTTCCCAAAGAGACACGAAATGCTGGAGGCTGATTCTGGCTATCATAGTTTCTATAAACGAATTTGGCCCGAATGAGAACCGAGGACAAGTCCTTCCTCACAGGTACCTTATAACATTGGCCACCTCGAGAATCCGGGAAGAATCTGATGGGAACACTAGAAGTAGAAGTTCCCTCCATGTAAGTAACCGTAGTAGTGTTACCTGTTTCGATATAATTGTTATCTGAAACCCAGGAGATGTTATAAGCAGCGGTGTAGCTTGAGCCGCCACAGGACAAGCTCAAAAAACCTGTTCCATTACAAAGATTCAATCAAACAGTTGAAGACAAAAGAATAAAAAAGTAATGGAAATAATCTGTATACCATCTGGGTTGGAGAAACCAAACACCCAGAAGCCACTAAACAAAACCAAATTGACCCAAAACTGCATCATCTTATTTGTTCTATTGTTTCTTAGTTTGTGATTGAAGTCATTCTTTATATATATATATATATGAATGTGTTTGTATGGGGTGAAGGTTCAATGATGATGATTCGTAGGTACTTTACTCAGTGGTCATAATGCAATAACAGTCTCTGTGATTAACTTAATAATCTAATTAACACTTTTAACTATATAGTGAATGTTTTATTTAGCCTTCCTTACATATCACACTTTAACTATAGTGTCAAATATGTATTTTTGAGTGAAAATTTAAAAGAAAAAAAAAACAAAGGTTGGTTTCTCAATTGCTCAATTCTTAAGAATGATTATGAGAATGATGATGCTTGAGGGAGAATCTTCAAATGTAATGATATTACGTTTTGCTTGGCTTCAACACTAATCCTCAATGCCTCCTCCTTAAGCTTTCTCATAAAGGGAAAACCTTTTTGGACAAAATATTTCCATACTAAAGTCTCCCAAAATTTGAGTTTATATTTTTAATAATTAATGCCTCAGAGACATGAAGTTCCTTAATCTTTATTGTGCTCTATCGACTAAGCTTCAAACCCGCTTTTTGACATATTTCCATTTACTTTCTCAGTTTTAGCCTATTAGAAATCTTCAATTATTCGGAAGTAATACTCTTCTACAACTAAACGTAAAGAATGTCAAGCTTGCTTAGCAATGTAAAAAGCCCATTAAAACACAATCTTTTTATTTCAATAAAATAATTTTTATTTAAGAGCAAATCATCTACAAAGTGAAAACAAAGAATGACAAACTAGTCTTACCAATGTCAAGACAAAGGGATACACGAATGTTTATATCATAACTACGACAACCTTATAAAAAACTAGACATCAATTGGAGCAGTTTTGATCAGCTTCTAGGTCATAAGATTTCTTGAAGCACAAGACACCCCATCTCTTGTTGAATTGCAAAATCTCCATCACGATCGCAAACAATCCAATGGCACCGATGATGGCAGTGTAAGCAATCTTCCATGAGCTTCCGGGTTGCAAGATGGCTAAGCCTCTGTAGATGTTGTAGATGCTTAGTACAATCACAACATATCCCATTGTGTGATGGTACCAATTCCAATATTTTCTATACTTATGGTCCTTGTCCGGTCTTGCTTTGAACGCAAGTATCTGCAGTGACCCTAGACAGTACACAAACATCCCTATCACAGTATGCGGTGTAGCTCTCATCCCGGTTTGGGTTGCCATATAGATTGCAGTTCCTAGTCCTCCCAATAAACCGGCTAAATAACCGGTGGTTTGGAAAATGACGTGTACGTAGAACCACATGGGATCCAATCCTTGGTAGGTCCTCATGTACCTTGCAGCCATGGCTCCAATTGGCATGAAAATCCCCCAACTCACCGCGTTCACTACTCCATGGATTTTCTTGACTCGTAACATGTTGCCGTTTGCTGGTTTTGAGGCCGTGACTTGTCCGGAGAGCAAATCCAAAGTAGCCATGGATTTGAGATGATCTCCACCCATGGCGTGCATCCCAAGTCTATCTCCTTCCTTCAACGGACCGTCTTGCCACAGATGGTTCACCACGGTTGTGTTAGAAGGTAACACTATAGTGGCGAATATAGTCATCTCTCCATTGAGATATTCAGCGGATAACTGCGTTACACGGAAGCTGAGAGGACCTTCTTGAAGCATAGTGGAGTAGCTCTTAATTGAGGAAGTATAGGCGCGCATAAAACCGGAAGTGGAGTTACGGTAAGCCAAGAGAGTTTGAGCACCTAACATGCCTTTGCTCGTCGGGTTTATGCCCCAAGCGATCCAACTAGAAGACTCGACGTTGGTGTGACGGTACGCGACTTCAAGCACTCCGGTTTCACGGACATAACTGAAGTGTAGAAACGAGTCTAACACCGGAAGGGCGATGCAAGAACGAAAGCGTTGTTTGCCGTTGTTAAAGTTGTGAGAATCGCATCTAGACGGAACATCATCGGTTGTTGCTCTAGTAAAGCATGGAGCCAGCACGAACAGAAAACACAAAACCACAAAAACGGTTCTTGAAGACATGATGATGATTGCGTTTTTACTCGGAGACGTACGAATGTTAGATCTTCCGAGAGAACACGAATGTAAATCCTTCTTATGTCAAAGAGTCTGCTTTGGAAGAAAGAGATTTATGAATGTTCGATTACAACGAGGTTATCTATTTATCGGCAACAAATTACCATATTTTGACCCTTTTTCCTCTTTTGCCAACAAATTTCCATATTTTGATCCTTTTTCCTTTTTTGCCAACAAATTCCATATATCTAAATCCTAATACCTTTCAAAATTTGGAAATTTTAATTACTTGAATTTTCCACGATTTAGGAGAGAAGGAATGAAAGAGTAAAAATAATTTAGAACTCAAAAGATTGAAAATATCATGACAAAGTGCGATACAAAACCTAAATAAAAAAAGTAATATAAAGTATTAGGTTGGCTCAGAAGATGCAAAGACAAACTAGTCATGAAACTCTCAATACTTAACATCAATACTTAACAGGTGCAAGAATATCGAGCTGTGCTCCGAGCTTCTCTTCAGCGACTTTCTCGGCCTTGACTCTAAGTTTGTTAAGTTGCTTCTTTCGCTCGTAAACCACTTGAGATCTCTCCTTCCTCTTGGCCTCCAGCTCCTGTTCATTCGACATTATTATATCAAACGCCATTCTCTTACACACAAGACCTAGCTAGTAGCTAAAGATATTGTATGCTTGTTTAACAAAACTGGACACATTCTAGTAGCTAAAAAAAGCTTTCTTTCTACGAAAGCTCAGATCAACAATAAGAAACTAGTGCAAGCAATAAACCAAACTGGTAAAGGAACACGTACCTTGATGGTGTCATAATGGTTCCACCCGACTTCAGAAGAAAGGCGGCCCAACAGACAGTATTTGTGGCCAGCTTGAAGCCTCAAGACCCTGAAGTGTAAAATGGTGATTATACTAATGCACAAGTAGAAAGTTAAGAAATCAAAAAGAGGAGAGAAAAAAAGGACGAACTTGAGAGCATCGGGGATGACCATCCTCTTGATCTTGTCATATGGAGGAGGGACACCTTCAAATACCTTCAAGCGGTCAAGTGCAGCAGCTCCACGCTTTGTTTTGTGTGGAATCATACTGCAATATCAAAATCTCACTCAGCTAAATATCGCCTCAAAAACAAAAAGCTTTAGCTTACCCTTGCAAATACTCAAATACATCATGCATTGGATAGAACTATTCACAATCATCAGACCCAGTGACAAACTCATCAAATCGAAATAAATGCACACATAAATGAAGAGCAAAATGAAGAAAGTGAGAGAGATGGGTTGAGTTACGAACCCGCGAACAGTGCGCCAGAAGATTTTGGAGGGAGCACGGAAGTGAATGGGACCGTGCGAAGGCTTGGTGTTCATACGTTTGCGAAGGAACCTCATGTACTTCATTTTCTGGCGGACAAGCCCGCCGGAGAGGCAAATCTCCTCGCACCGCACAATGACAACCTTCTGCCCATTCAGCAGCTCCTTGGCGACGATCGACGCCAAACGCCCCAGCATGTGGTGGCGCGCGTCGACGACCACGCGCTTCGAACATATACCTGATCCTGACACCATTTTTCCCCTTCACTTGAGCGGCTGATGAAATCTCCTCGCCAAATTATATTCGAGTAGAGTAGGGTTTTTCGGGGTGAGGGTATTTTCGTCACTTTGCTATGCAAGTTCAAGTTTTTGTAATGGGCCGAATCGATCAATTAGGTGCTCTCTCGCCCAGCGAATAACGGCCCATTCGTAGGTTCATGAAGAACCCAACACTTCTACAAATCCAAGTTGTTTTTAGCTTCAGAAGTAGGAAATTGCTTATAAAACTATGGATGATTATTATGACTCAAAAAGTTCATCAATTTCAACATGTACTTTACAAGTGGATACACATGACGAAGTTTCTCAGTACAAGACTCTCAAGCTGACGCAAGAATGTTTAGGGCAACTTCCTTGAGAGAAGGCATGGCTTCTTGCTGATGAACACAGATGCAACTGTTCCTTGTTCTCCTCAGGACTTGCCATGGACCTGGATAACATCTATTGATTCGAAACACAAACAAACAACTATTCAGCTCAAGATCAAGAAACAAGAGGAGATTCATTTGCAGGTAAAAGAAGGGGTTTTTTTTTTAGTACAAACCTGAATAGGACACCTCCTTTCTGTCCTTTAAAATTGTGGATGTAGTAGACTGTCTCCATCTTCGGAAGAAGTGTCTCGGTAAGTGCAGCCAGTTTTGGGTAAAAGACCTTTGGATAGTCTTTTTTTTTTTTTTTTTTTTTTTTTTAAGGAAACAAAGAGTTTCTCACTTCGAGTCAGCTTTCTCTTCTGCCTCTAAGGTTGTGATGCAAATGGAAAAAGAGTCTACGTTGTTTCATTGATGAGAAGAAAAAGGATACACCCCGATCTTATCCGGTCAAGTTCTCCATTGAAGATGATCAGTTTTCGGTCAGTGTTCAGGACAGCTTCCTTGTAGAGCTCTTCCACTACGAGCATCTCTGAGTACAACAAAGGAATGAGCCAAATGTGGATATTGTAAATAAGATGATGATTAGGTTTCTAGGAATTACCGTTGACGTTAAAATATGGGTATGCGACAAGAAACAGTTCGTCTTCTGGCTTTACTCGATCTGCCATTTTTACTCTCTCAAAGAAACCAAAGTCCTCAAAAAGAGAAGGTTTTGTCAGATAGTCCAACTTAAAGAAAGTTCCTCCAAAGACGGTCTTTTGAGCAAATTTGACTTCGTTTGCCTCCGGGAAGAACTGAAATCATGTTACGCAAATTCTGTTAATAAGGATTTTGATAGAAGTTGAAACTATGGTTATTTAGATATCAAGAAGTAGAATACATACAATTCTTGTGGTTCGAGCCTTTTCAGGAGATAATAGGCGGTCACAAAACTCGCGTATCATATTTATACTTTCTGTCATTTCTGTGGCTCCTTCACCATCACCTAACACAAGTAAATTGGAACAAACAGAAAAAAAACAATAACATCTAATAAGCTAGAGAGAAAAGCCTTCACTGAAAAATTCCATAAGATGAAAGGATTACCTGGCACAGATGCAAGACCAGATGTTGGGAACTCAATTTCCTGTAAAAGGGTTCCCTTGGATCACGAATAATAACGTGTTTCGTAGATCCATTTAAATACAGGCCAATGCAAAACTCACCATTAACTGTTTCTCGTCCTTCAAAGCCAATTCAACTGCTTGTTTGGCCTGTATTTTTCAAGCACAAAACATCATATCCCCTAATGTTTTAGCTTTACAAGCCAACTTTGTATAGGAAACCTGACATCTATATATACTATAGCTACTATATCTACCAGAACACTAATGTCTTCGAAAGGGAAACTATACAATGAAGTTGAACATCAGTCCATGACAGGATACAGTGACTGTGATACATAACTCATCATTGCTGGCTGGTTTAATACCCGAAAAGAGATAAGATATCCACAAACAACAATACAAAAAAAAGCTTACTTGGTTAAGGAGCTCGAAGTAATCACCAGGAAAAGGTACATTCTCCACAGATGTATTATACCCTCCAGAAACAGAACAAACTATATGCTTGAGATTCCTATTCGTCTTGGTAGCATCATTGTTCTTCGGATATGAACTAGAAAAAACAGTCTACAAAACCAAATTGAAGCGAGGAAATACAGTCAGAGTCAGCTGGTTTTTTAAGAACAAATAAACGGTGAACGGATCAATTAAGAAGCTCTCAATGAAAGCATTCGTAGAAAGTCCTAAATGAAAGTTTCAAGCAGAACACATTCAATCTGATACGAGTGTGACTTGGTCTTTCACAATTCAGAATTGCTATGAACAATAAATGTAGGATTATTACAGCAAACAACAGAATACGGCACTAACCAAAGACACTGTTCACTGGTTCTTCACTAGTCAATGTAATTGAATTTCATAGCACATCACTCAATCTCAGAGAACACGAAATTTAGACACTTGCTAGTCTAAACAATCAAATTAAGCAATCTAGGACTTATGGGCATAAGAAAGTAACACGAGAATGGTAACAAGCCGGCGATGGAAAGCCTAAACTGAGAATCGGAGACAGGTAAGAAGAATCAATTGATTTAAACCCTAAGAGAAGATACAGAAACTCAAAGCCATTCTAAGAGATTTTATGAGCGATAAGAAATGACGAGGCAACATATCGGCTCTACCTTTAAGATAGACACGAGATTCCCGGCGAGGGAAACCGGCGAGACGGTGGTTACGATGGAGAACGACGGTGACATATAGACCATAGAAATGAAACTGTGTGACTGTGGAATATCGCCGAGATATTCGTGGAGGGAAATTGACATGAATTTATTATAAAAACAAAAACAATTGGGTCTATGTAATATGGCAGATAAAATATAAAATATTTAGATTTTAAAATTGATAATATACATAATTATGACATGTATAATTAGATTTTAAATTAAAATTTTTGTTTAAAAATTTAAAAATTATGTTTTATAATTCGCAATTAAAATTTTCAAATTTGATACATATCGAATGTTATTAGTGTTATTTTTCTAATTTTATATATTATGGATCTTATATAACTTTAATAGTTTACATTTTTTGATTTTCTAGTTTTAATTTTTTCTTGTATTTTACTTTTTGATTTTGTTAGTTTTTATTTTTTAAACATAATTTCCTCTTCTTTTTTTGTTATTTTATTTATTAAAGATAAATAACTAAAAATTAAAACATTTATATTATTACATTGACACATGTCACTATATAAATTTACAATGATACATGTCACGATTTGATGAGTTATAATTACAGTTTTAAATAATAAGATACATAAATTCATAATTTTATTATTTTTAGTGTTGTTTGTTTAGATGTTTCTTTTATCAATTTTGTCGGTTTTATGTTTTGTGTTTTTGACTCTCGGGTTATATACAGTAAAACCTCTATAATTTATAGAGATAAAAAAAGTTTGGACAACTAATGTTCATCAAGAGACAATATCAAATTGTTTTCGACACTGGAAGATTCGTTCAGGAGATGTCGTATCAAGGAATTTAGAAGATGAATCAAACGACATTCATGAACTTGAAGTAGTGATTAATAATATCGGTTATCGAAACAAAATGGATGTCAATAGTCTACTCGACTACCCGGGTGAAAATGATACATGCTCAAAAGTTAAGAGTTTAGAAGAAATTGTAGCTATTATCCTTACTGAAGATGATGAAGTTGAAGATGATGTTATGGAACATTTGAAAGTGGTTACACGCAAATAAGCAATTATGGCCTCTAGAACTCTTTACAATTTTTGGATGCAGGTCGAGAGGACAACACCAGGAGTTATGGATGCAATAAGGAAGATTAGAGATGAGCTCCAACGAGATTCTAACTTTAAGAATAAACAAACAATAATAGATTCATATTTTACTAAATTGTCTTAGGTATGTATGCATAAGATTTATAATTATTAATTTATCATATTATTGAGACCATATATTTACATAGGGATTTTTAAAAAATTATTATCTTATTATCTTATTTTAAATTTGACACTGATCCAATTCGAAATCAGAAAAATTTATTAATTTATAGTGATTATTAATTTATCGAATATTAATTTATAGAGGTTTTACTGCCGGCAAATGGTTTTGGGGTTTGTTTTTGTTAAACCGCCGACTTTTGTTTATGGGATTTGTAATCGTATTAATTTTTCAGTTTATTAATAAAAATCCAGATGACAAAAAACATAACAAATTCATTATTTTATTTTTACAGTAAGTAAAATATTTAGAATTAAAAAATAAAATAAAAACAAATATTTAGTAATTTCTGATTAGTCTCTGACTGATTTGTTCGGTAGGCGCCAGATCTCTTAGCTAACGATTTAGCCAATGACTTGATCGGACAAAAGCGGTTGGTGAGAGGAGGACACTTAAATTTCAGATTCCAAATTAAAACCCAAAACATTTGACATCGATCGGAGATGGGCGGAGATGGCAAATCCAAAGTCTTCACCTTGGCCGAGGTTTCTCAGCACAGTAGCACCCAGGATTGTTGGATCGTCATCGACGGCAAGGTCCTTACTCCGATCTTTCCTTCTACTCTCTCTCTCTCTCTCAGTTTCATCAGAACTCTGATTCGATGTTCCGGTGAAGTGTTAACTTGGGGATTTACGATCTTGAGTTTTGCATCCCACCATTTTCTGCTTCTTTCGCCTCTCATGTAGATCTGATCTACTTTGCTAGATTTATGTCTCTTTGCTAGGTCTAAATCCTTGGTATATATGTTTTTCGTTTTGATGGTATATAGGTCTATGATGTGACAAAGTTCTTGGACGATCATCCTGGTGGTGACGAGGTCATCTTGACTGCTACAGGTAACATCCTATAGATCTTTCTTGGCTTGCTACTTCAAGTTTTGCACACAGTTTTTGTTTACAAGGAGAAACTACTTTGTCACTTACTTTTTCTTCTCATGGTGCTTAGTAATAGCTACTTCCTGATAACAAAATGTGTTGGTTTTCACTTTTCAGGGAAAGATGCGACCGATGATTTTGAGGATGTCGGTCATAGTTCGACTGCAATTGCAATGCTAGATGAGTACTATGTTGGTGATATTGACTCAGCCACTGTCCCAACTAAAACCAAGTTTGCTCCTCCTCCAAAGCAGACCGAGTCTAACCAGAACAAGAGCTCGGATTTTGTCATTAAGATCCTTCAGTTCCTTGTTCCTCTTCTAATCTTAGGCTTGGCTCTTGGTATCCGTTCTTACACCAAGGCTCTTTCTTCTTGAGGACTCAATTGTTTGCCTCTGTACGACGTGGGTACACTCTTTGCCTTTATCTCTCTTCCTGTCTTGTAAGACATCAGATATTATATTCTCTTTTGCAATCAAGCGGATCTGTGATGTGAGGGACCTTTGATTTCAAATCATCTGCCTTTTGTTTCTTATATCAATCAAATCCATTTACAAGGTCGAACTCGATAATTGTTGAAAATATCAACTCACTCGCAGACTAATATCAAGTCCTGTCTTAGCACTCACTTAAAAAACAGCAATAGGTAAGAGAAGAGAAGAAAGAAAATGATAAAATTGGTGAAACTTATAACTGAGCTAGTCGGTGCTTGCACAAGTTCTCTCCATCACCTTTGAATCTGTTCTGAAAGACTGCTTTGATGGAGAGCTTGATCCTCTTGAAGAACTATGCCCGAAGAAGCTAAGTTTCCCCATTTTCTTTGAGAAGCTGCTCATGAATTTGCGCGAGTGAGACCTCTGCATCTCTCTCTTCATACAGATATGCTCCTTCTCTAGATCGTTAAGTCTCATTCTCAACCTAGCTAACTCGAGTTTCAGTTCCCGGTTTTCTCTTCTCAGAGACGCGTAGTTGTCTTTGGGCGACATTGCTGCGCTTAGAGCTCCACTGTTTATTCTCCATGACTGTTGCTGCTGCTGCTGCTGCTTTGGCTTTGCCTCTTCGTCCGAGTAAGAAGAGCACAAGGAGCTTCTAAGTTTCAGTTGCTCAAAGTAGAGAACTTGAACTATGGATTGCAGAGGAAGCCGCTCGTTTTGCGCAGCGTGTGCTCCAGCCTCTTGTGAGAGTTTCTGGAAGTCAATAAGTTTTGACAGCTTCTTCCTGTCTGAATCTGATAACCCTTGTTGTGCCTGAGAGCATAATCCGAACATAAGTATCAACAAGACAAGAAAAGTAAAATTGTCTTGAAGCAAGTTACCTTAAGATAGAGATCAATGGCGCGGTATAAGCCGTCATGAAGGGTGCGAGCATGAAGAGGTAAGGCTTCTGCAATGAGCAAGAATTTGGGAAGGTCAAGGTTAGCATCGGGAGCAATCTCAGCAAGATAACTGTCTACAAGCTTTGCAACTTTAAACATGGCGCTTTGTGAAGGCGAATGTGGACTATCGCATTCAAACACGGACTCTTCATCCTCGCTATCATCTCCTCCTTGTTGTGAGAAATTCACCAAGATTCTGTGAACCGTGTCAATTTCGAACAAAGTGTCTCCTGCTTGACGAAAAGACGGTATCAAGAGATCGTCTAGAGTCGCCATATCAAGCTGAGAACCTATCCTTCTCTCTAGATCAAGCCTGCAGGAAACTGAAGTATCAAGCATCACTGCTCTTCTCAGTAACCCGAAGAGGAAACTTATGGGAACCACGAGTTTTTCAACAGGCAAAAGAGTAACAATTGTCTCAACAATGGTTTGTTCATGTTCATGATGTCCGGTCTCGGATCTCTTTGTCAGCCCTCTCTCGGCGTAACTCACCAAAGAAGCTCCTATACTCTCTGGACGCACGCCACGGCACTTCATTGCATTCATCACTCTCTGATACAAATCAATCCTAAGAACCGAAAGATCCTCAATCCACCAATCTCCTCCATCGCTGCTCTTTGCTTGCCTGCTCATGTGAAGCCTCCCTGAGCTACTATACTCCAACCGTGAGAAGCTCGAAGCGATCTGCTCGGCGCAGGCCTTTGAGGCAATGGCATCGATGCATCGACTTATGATATTGAGTTCGTCTGCAAGTGGGAGAAGATTCTCGGATTGTTTCAAGACTTCAACACACATCTCAAGGTTCTTGCATACAATGCTCTCCAAATACTCCTCTGTTCTTGAAGCCAAATTGTCTTTGGAATACTCTTCTGTCATCTCGAGGTAATCAGAGACGCAAAAGAGCTGCGCAACGTTTGATGAAGTGATCTCAAAGTTAATCCCGTAGCAGAATTTGGCTGCTAATTCGAATATCTCTGCTCCTCCTGGGAGATTGAGAAGCTCCACTTTGGAGATATCTGAATCTCTGTGTTCTGCAACGATTCTCCGGATTCTTCCACTTCTAGAGACTAAAGGGAACTGAGAAGAAAGGGAGAATCAAACATTGGTTCAATAACTCCATAGATTAAGAAAGAAAGAATGGTTATGTTTATAAGTATGACTATACCTTATGCAGAGCAAAGTTTCCTCCGTTTACTTCTATGGTTATATCACTTGGAACGTCTCGAAAGATCCTGAAAAGTTGCAGGAAAGAACATCGTTGACCAAGAATTGTATTTATGCGTGCGAGCAAGATTGAGACAGAGCAATATATAAAGACAATAGTGTCCAAAACGAGAACCGGAAATCAGACAAACCGCAAGAGAAACTTAAGGGTTTCAATTAGTATCAAAACTGATCAAGAGAAAGGCAGTGAAATTAGAACAAAGAGAACAGAACATATATACCATTCACTACAGCTTTGTCGGGAAGATTTAGTAAGCGAGAGCTTCTGGTGATGATGGAGATGTTGATGATGCTGTAGCAGAAGATGCTGATGATGCTTGTCCATGAAGCAGAATTATGTTCAAGAACAAGAAAAGGAATTGAAGAAGAACCGAGTAGTTTTTGGTGATGGTTGTTTAATCACAGGCAACTTCCAAAACCAGAGAGAGAGATGGTAATGGTAGTGTTGAATGAGCATTAATCATAACATTTGGTAATGTTTGTTCAAATCCAAAGTTTTTGTCTTTGTCTTTAGTTGGGTCCCTTTCCGTGTCCCTCGATATTTGTTTCTCCTTTTTATTTCTCCCTCTTTTGAAATTTCAAGATCAAGCCTTTTTTCAGGCAACATTGTCAAACGTGAATTAGCCCCGTTTTCTTTGGGATATCAAAAAGATTCTATTGCAAAGTTGGAATTGAAATATGTTTGATATGAGATGAGCAAAAAGGAAGAAAAAATACTGATAAAGGTGTGAGAACAAAAATAAGAAAAATGGTAAAAAAAAAAAGGCTTATATCCAAAGGAAAAATGATTTGAGAGTGGGAAAAGTTAAAGCGGAAACAAAAAGGAGTGTTGTTGATTTTGGAAATTTATTACATTCTTAAAACCTCTTTTGGTTTTGCTTTGTCTCTTGTCATCATTTGTATTATCTTTTTTTTAACACTTAACAAATTATGAGAACTACTACAATTATCTGCAATCACGATGAACGACTCTATTTGCACCACGCTGAATGTTTCCTTATAAACTTGACTCCGCTGAAGATTTCCTTATGAAATTGACTCCATTAACCTGCATAAATTGTGTCTTCTGGGAATCGAAACCCGGACCTCTTGGTGCAGAAGCATTAATGAACCCTTGGTCAACTACTGGATTAATGGAGCTTCCACTCATTTGTATTATTTTCTTCTTCTTCTTTTTTCTCTCTTACGGGTAGAAAGAAAATAATAGATTTCATCAAACCCTAAGTTATATTGTAATAATTCTACAGTATAATGATAATTTGACTAATCGTTTTTACTACGCAAAAAAAAAACATAGTGTATAAAGATGTTTTTTGAAGTTAATTATCTTACATAAAACATAAGAAAGCTAGATGAATCCGATCATTTGACTTCTACCACAAGGCATCATCTAGATTCTCATGAAGCCTCCTCTCACAAGAACTGATCTATATATAGACCTGCCACCAATGATCAGTTTCTAAGTCTTCCTCGTTCAGCTCATTCTTATCAGGGTTCTTCTTCATGCAGTTTAACTCTATTACATATGATCTCAAATTTTGGTAGTGCAAAACGCAACAAACTGTCCACCAAATACAAGCCACATCTCATAGTTATTCATGGTGAAAGGGTTGCCTCACAAGAAAGTAATGAACAATTCGTGTAGACCACTTCACCAAAAAGGATTATCGGCTAGTCTTGACATCGGCCCAAATACAGAGTTATAAACTACATATCACGCTTTCTTTATACGTCAGCACTACCTGAGCCTTAGTTATTATTTTCATATGTTTCTTGTTTTCATATACTTTATTCTGACAAGTAGCTAGATTTTCTTTCACATACACATATGAACAATGAACAATTCCACACAATGACTCATCCCTTAATTTCGACACAATGTTCAAGTCATAAATCTTATCTTCTTAATTAGTTATTAACTATTGTGAAACAATTATTCATAGATTTAATATTTTAGAAAAAAGACATACTATTAAAGTCACACTCGCCCCTCTATAGTAACGATGTATATATTTATTCTAAATCAGACAAATTTAGAGCTTGTTGGCTGGGGTTGCGTCTTGCGTGTGATGTCGATTAGTGTTATTGCTTGAATCAAGTAGGGCCCTAATCACGTTCTTCATTACTTCTTTCACATTCACATTCTTATTAAATTCTAATACATTTTCTAAATGCTTAATGCACATACATATTCACATTCTTATTAAATTCTAATACATTTTCTAAATGCTTAATGCACATACATATTCACATAGGGGGAAAACATTGTTTTGACATCTTATGTTTTCGAAATTTGTAATAACGTTGATATCGTTTAAACAGCTAAAGTATACAGAAAACATTGTTTTGACATCTTATGTTTTCGAAATTTGTAATAACGCTGATATCGTTTAAACAGCTAAAGTATACTTGTCGAGTGTTAAGATTGCCATTATGTTCGTTGTTCCACGATTGTAAGCCTATCTTAACATAAATAATACTCCCTCCGTTCTGAATTAACTGATGTTTTAGAGAGTTTTTTTTTTCCACAATTAAGTGATGTTTTCACTTATCAATGCAAAATTAATTGATTTTTTATTATTTTTGACTAATTACATTTTATAGACTATTTGTTCATTGGTTAAGATGAATAATTAATAATGTTTTAGTATAGAAAAAAACAAAAATTAATTGTTTCCTTAATTTGTGTGCATAGTACTAAAACATCATTTAATTCAGAACAGAGGAAGTAATACTATTTAATATTTAAATTTATAAAAGTGTTAATCTTCTTGTGAATAAATGTTCAGATCCCTTGAAATTGCGTAAATGTTGTATATTACCTAACCTAATGATAATTCCGGTAATTTTTCAAGCATCAAAATATTACCACTTCAATAACTTATATTTTCTATGTTTTAATCAACTTTCTTAACATGTAGTGTTTTAAGTTGTTGACCCAAAATAAAAAGGTAGTGTTTTAAGTTGTTTGGCTTTATATTTTTGAATATTATGTGAACAATCTTGTAATCATTCCTGGGGAAAAAAAAGTTAACCGATGATGGGTGGGTCTAAAGAGGGTTAATTAAAGGGTGGATAATATTAATAGCAATAGCAAAAGCAAAAACAAAGGATGCGGATATGATTATGTGAGAATGATGTCTTCTTGTTAAGTTTTCCGTAGGCTTCTAACTCAAAACCAATTGGCAATGAGTGGATTGGCCCAAGTCTCTTATATATTAGTCAATGTCCATTCCCACTTCCGATGTGGGACAATCTTCACACACTCCCTAGAGATTAAGGCCCATGACCCATTAATCTCTACCTAATCCCAATACCTCCCCTCGAGATAATGGCTCTTCTAGCCATTAATCCGGATTACGGGTATCAAAGCCCGAACACACACTGCTCGTAATCCGGCCCAGAAGAAGGCCCAACCGCCCCGACCCGAGGATTGATGGTCTATCGAGATTAATGGCTAGAAGAGCCATTATCTCGAGGGGAGGTATTGGGATTAGATAGAGATTAATGGGCCATGGGTCTTAATCTCTAGGGAGTGTGTGAAGATTGTCCCACATCAGAAGTGGAAAGAAACATTGACTAATATATAAGGGACTTGGGCCAATCCACTCATTACCAATTGATTTTGAGTTGGAAGCTCAGGAAACTTAACACTTCTTCACCTCCATTATTACTTTTCGATTTTGATTAGTGCTTTTAGATACAAACAAAAGCCTTGTCTTTTTGAGTATACCAAGTCAAAACTTTCTTAAGCCCACTCGTTTATATTTTTATTTTTGGTATCTGCACTACCTAAGCTTAACCAATTAATATTCAATGTTGCGTTTTGTTTTGAGTGTTATTATAACTGAAATTTCAGATAATTTTATTTCAATATGAAAAATTGGCATCAACTATTTAATTGGGTGTATAATATTTCATATTAAAATTGCATTTTAACCCTCTTCTCACCGTACGTGTTACTCTCACGGCATCCGACTCATGCAAACCAAACCAATAGCATGCTCCTTCCATCATTGCAGTTAAAACTTTATTGTTTCAAATGTAATATATGGTTTGCATTAACATTGAAAAAACAATAATAAAAAAATCACATTCTAACTATTTTCATTTTTTCATAAAATTATTTTGTAAAATACAAAAACGCAAACACCGAACAAGAACAAAAAAAAGTTTTATTTCCTTTGCGTTTACAAATATCAAAATATAGATTCCTCAAAGTTGTGTTAAGATTGTAAGTTCATCTGCAAAAAATATACTTTAATGTAAATATATGTATGTGTAAATGCAATCAGACAATCAGTGCCGTGTTCTAAACAAATTAAAACTTCCTAATCAGTGGTAACTAGGCCAGAGCAAAAAACTGAACCGGAACTTAACCGAATTAGAAAATACCGAATAGTTACAAATACCCTAACGGTTCATCTTATAAAATATTTCAGATATTCGAACCGAATCGAAACCCGAACGGATACCCGAAATATAATTATATATCTAAAAATATTATGTATCTTTAGTTTTGAAAAAAAATAATACTAAAAATTACAATTATAAACCGAATATATTAGTTATGTGACTTATGTCTATACCAAAATAGCCAAAATACTCGAAATATTAGAAAATTTTTAGTTATATTTGTCAAAATTAAATAGTTTTTGCAAAATTTAACCAAATTTTATTTAAATTAAACAGTTTTAAAGTTTTTTTTTGAGAATTGGGATACATTTTGGGTACCCGAAACCCGACTCAAACCCGGACGAAACCGAACCGAACCCGATCCAAAAAAGGAAATACCCGAATGGGTCCTATACTTTTAAAATTTGGGTATTCGAAACCGAAAGAACTGAACCGAACCTGAACTGGTACCCAGATACCCAGACCTAGTGATAACAGTTCGTGTTTTTTGTTATAAAAAACAGTCAGTATTTTGCTAAATACTATTTAGAAAATTTGGAATTTTATATAGTATCTTACATAAATCGGTTACTCTTGTCATGAAATTTTAGTAAGACATGTTTCTACTTTTTCATATAAATAAATTAAAACATACAACGAATCTGAAATTATGGGAATTCTTGTTTCCTCCCGGTGATTATGGGAATTTGAAAGGAAAATGATATTATAAAAATATAATATTATAAAATTGGAAATGGAAATTTACAACAAAAAATAGGAATGCAGAGGTCAACTTGTGCAATAAATATAACTACTATATTAGGGTTAGAAGGTGCAAAAAAAAAAGACATGAAACGAAAGGAGATCCTTTATGAACGCATCATCTGTCTGCTTGCACGCGCTTTGATTGTCATTATTGTTTGTTGTTTGGTCTCCGGGACTCTCCTATTATACAAAAAGTCTTTTTCTTCTTTTGGGTTAACATACAAACAAGCATCCAATGCAACACATATTTTTTAAAAAATATAAGAAAATTGCAAGTTATCTTAGACATCTCACTTGGACCGGCCTTATTCGCCACGCTCAAAGCTTAGCCCAAGCCCAACCCAATTTGATTTTTTTTTTCGATTAATGATTTTTTTTTTTGGCACTTTCGAATTATATTCGAGCTATTTCTTCTATTTGTATTCACTTTTTTTTAAGGGTAAAAAATCATTTTTTAGGTGTTTCATGATCTTTTAAACTAAACAAAAAAAAAAATCCAATACGTGATGATTATTGTAATAAAAACCTATATTTTCGCGGGTTGAAATTCATATCTTTAATACGGTCTCTGGCTCACAATGGCAGTCAATAATGAGACGGAGAAAAAAAACTATTTTAAAAGAGAAAAACAAAAACACATTGATTCAGGCAGAGAGCGAACGAGAGTTTTGAGAAGAAACGAAAAGACAAAAAAGGCTTTCGTAGTAGTGAGTGCTCTCCTTTCTTTTTGGCATTTTTCTACCAAATACAGTATTAAAAGAGTCAAAACAAAAACATTGAACAAGCTGAAGAGATGACGTAAGCGAATCTAAGTGTCACAAAACATGATTCGTAGTATTAATAGTCAGCGAGCCCGTGATCAAATTAACAACACCCCCGTGTCCGTGTGTATATATATATATATCATGTCTATGTACTATGTATGTGTATGTTAACGTTTCAATCCCATTCACCTTTTCACTTCAAGTGATTAAAGAAAACAAAGAGTACAATGATTGGTTTCGAGATAAGATTTCACAGTTTCACCACATGGGGGGTATATGGCCAATTTCTTTGAGACGTTAAAAAGTGAAAAAAAAACAAACATAGATCTTCTCAATGACCACTGTAATATATTTGTCTGTTCCTGTTAAAACTCTGTTGTAATAATTAGGGATGTAAGAATTAGGAAAGGGTTAATGTCAAATATGTAAATGTATTATTTGAAGTATACGCACTAGCAGGACGAGACATTCAGGTTTAGGATGTCGAGTACTTAAAAACTACTCACTAAATTTGGGTAAATGGGTCGAATAACCCATCCCCAAATGGACAGCTTTAGTAATTTAGGCCTCAAGATTCAAACACTCTTCTCTCTTTTCTAGTTGCCACAAACTCACCCTTTTATTTCCCATAATTCATATTTCCAACTTAACTTCTACTTACGCTTTTCATATACAATAATTCA
Organism: Eutrema yunnanense; assembly: GCA_002933935.1. NCBI lineage: Eukaryota > Viridiplantae > Streptophyta > Magnoliopsida > Brassicales > Brassicaceae > Eutrema > Eutrema yunnanense. Next base: position 359,280 of record PKML01043616.1, on the reverse strand, counting down.
AAAAGCAAGATATTACATTACAATTATAAAAAAAAATTACAAATGACCAGTGTAAAATTCACACACACACATTCACGTGCTGTAAATCCTGTGTCAGAATTATGTCAAGAGAAATAAAATAAAAAAGGAGGGACCAATATGTGTGTAGTTGAACGAAGAGGATATGCTTCAGATTTCAGAGTAAGACTCACCTACCGAATTCACACGTGAACACTCCAACGGGTTTCTTCCGCCATTAAAAAAGTCTACATCTGAATCATTTTCTTTCTCACTATATGCCAAAGCTTAAACATCCCCATCAATCATCATCACCACATACCACATTGCTTTGAGTGAAAAAAAAAAGACTCGACAGAAACAGATGAAAGAGCAAACAAATTCACTAGGCATCTAAATCCTCAAAGAGATTAGTACAAATGGTGTGAGGTTCAGGTCCCTAAACTACTTTCCAACTTGTTCTCTTACCACATTATTAATTAAGATTACACTCCTGCTTAAGGATTTTGATGTTCGGTTAGTCTGTTAAATTCATCACATTCTTACTTCACACCATATCTTTGGAGCTTGCTTCCTTTCAAGTTCATGGAATGACTTGTACCCACTCGTAGCGTCCAGTGAGGGGCATATCATTCACAATGTCGAAGTTGTACCTGAAGATTTTTTGAAACACATGAGTGTTCATCCTCTCATAATGCAGCAAAACAAAACAAACCCCTAAATAAAACATGCTTACTTCTCCATGAATAGCCTCTGCTGTTGCTGCTCTGCATAGGCAAAGAACTCCTCCAGTTCACTAGTGGTTGGGACCGTGCTATCTCGGTCCCTTGTGTAATCTTTGGTTGCTGTGCGCATCGACCTTGTGCTAGATCCTGGTGTAACAATGATCTCCAGATCCTCAACAAAGTTACAAGGTGTGCTCTCCCTTGTGCTGAAGAAAAATCATTAGGAACTTTATCACCACAAAGACACTAAATCAAGAATTGAGCCAAAACTAAACATCCAGAGAAAAAAAGAGGCCTGATCATTTAAGTAAAAAAAAAACAAAAAATGTGAGTATATGGTCCCATCCCATGCGATACGCTATGCAATAAATAACAAAGAGAAGGAAAAACCCATTGTCCTCTACTGGGAGAGGTTGCCCAAAAAAACAGAGATCCCACAAAAGTATTCCCCAAGTATGCAAAAACCACTAGGTCCCATGAACATGACACCACACTACTTGCATTACACTTATGAGGAAAGTCCCAATTTTCATATGATCTTACATATTAATATCTTCTGACCCTTTATACATCAACCACTTTAGTATAAACGAAAACCATGTGTTGAAAATTACAGTGAATGTTCCCAGAATTGTATCACCTCCAATGCCCATTAGCCCATTAACGAGGTAACACCAACCGTTTAAACTAATATGCACAAAACGGATCATAATTTCACCTACTTATGAAGCTGAACCAAATTAACATGATATATATATATGTAAAATAGCTTTGTTACATTGATAACCTCTGCAATGAGGTACACATGGGACAGACAACAATAACTCTGAAATATCTAATCTAACACCAAAAAGAGACAGATGGTGAGCAGTAATAATAACGTCAGTACATCAGAAGATAGTAAAGCCGTAAACAAAACTACACCAATAAGAGATTTTTAGTTGTACTACTACTACAGCTATTTTCTTCCTTAAAAAATAAAAAAAAAGCTTCAAGCTCTTCAGATTATTGTCACTAGACTCAAGCAATTTGGTAAAAAGAAAGCTAGGGCACAAGAGACGAACCTGTGTCTTGATTCAAAATCGAGGCTGTTCTCTCCACAAAAAACGTCACATTCATCTCCGTTGCAGCTCCGAGCTACAGGAACCGAACCCGAAGCGGCAGTGTTGGAATTAACCGAGTCAACGCGAGCCTTGGAACCAGACTCTTTGATTCCCGATTTATGGAGTCTCGGCGGCTGCTTCGGTTCGGCCGGTGACGGAGGTTTCTCGAGACGACGGCTACGGAGCTGGAGATAGCAAGAAGAGTCGCCTGCTAGAGCGGAATCAGAGGCGGAGGAGTTGAGCCTCTTCAAGGCTAGGGTTTTAGCGGCCCTGGTACGAACACCCAAAGAAGTCGGCTCAGTGATCTCCGTAACGCCGATATCGCCAGTAATCTTCGATTTCTTCATGTATTTCCCCATTTTCGGACCCCAATTTTGCGAAACAAAAGCTCGAAAGCGGAAAAAGATAAAATGGGAGGGAAAATCTTCAAGGGAGGGAGAAGAGGAGGGAAGGGCACAAATAGCTTTCAGAGTTTTTTGTAGGGTTAAAAGGAACAACTTTTTATTTATAATTTTTAAAAATATTAAATAAAAACCCCACAATTTTTATTTATTATTTTTTAAAACCCAACAAATTCATCATTATTATGTCTTCATTGATTAATTAATAGCCTCCTTTGTCCGGGAAACAAGTAGCTTTTTTTTTTTTGTATTTTTCGTAAGTAATTTGCTAAATAGCATTTATATTGGATAGTTTCACCTTTGAGCTGACACAAACTTATCTATATCACGGTTGTTTTATCTCCGAATTGATATAAACTTATATCACAGTTTTTTTTTTTTGAATTGAATGTAGCATTATATTCGAACCCCAAATTTTTTTTTTTTTACAATGATTGTGTCTTTGTGTTTGAAATGGTTAAAAGAAAATTACATAAGCTTTTGCTTCTCAAGGGGTCTTGTGGTAAACCACTTGATTAGAGCATCATCATATGCTCGATCTTCTGATAGCGCTGATACGGTTGCAGACGTTTTTGTCGATAAACTTTACTAGCCGAACTGCAAGAAGTGGGGGATCACCATGTCTACGAGCATTTCACTCTCTCTAAAGATGGTATATCGTAGCTTGGAAAGTGTACCTAAATAGGAACAATTCCAATCGATTAAGAGGTAAAGTGTGGAGAAGCATGAGGAGATAATCCCACGACTCGTTTTACATATGAGTTGACAGAAACGTATGTGTGGTACATTGTTAACTAAGCGCTAAAAAAACATCTGGTGTATAATGTTCCTCATGTTTTCTCAGTTGAAATTATCGAACATTTATCAGAAACTTGCACAAATATTTGGAAACTTTCACATGTTTTCAGAATAAAATAAATACACAACAAATCTCGATCATTCAGTCATCCTTCTACTCTGCAGCTCAATTAACTCCAACAAATCTTGATCAGTGTTTAACATGGATCATCAATCCCTCAAGAGATGGGAACATGATGAGGCTAGCCTTTCAAGCTTCCATATACGGGATATGGAAAGAGAGAGACTCCACTACTACTCAACGTCACGACCTGCATGCGTCAGCGATCGTTGTGAGCCATGTTACAGACCGAGGAGATGATCTTAGATTGAAATAACCAAATTCCGAAAAATGACTTAGATTGTTCTGGAGATGAAAATATGAATTTGGTTATAGACCGAGGAGATGATCTTCGAGTGAGCCACGACCCACATAGACGAGAAGTATCTAATCTCCATCAGCACAATAGCCAACGAGATGCTTATTATGCAGAAGACTCAACATCAATACCTCTACGATGAACTCTCTGTTGCCTTGCAACCCGTCTCGATCTAATTAATTGCTTCACAGCCACAATCTGAAATCCGAAAAACAGCACCTTGTACTACAAGCTTAGTAGGATGCCTAGAAACAGAGTAAATAAAACCCTAGGAAGAATTGTTAGTTAGTTTAGTTACCTGCCCGGTTTTCCCTTGTAATTAAACCCTACCGAAACCGCCTTCACCGATCAAACATTCTCGTCTGAAGTTGTTGGTATCAATGTTCTTTCTCACTTCCTTTCTAGTCTCTAGTGGAGAAAGTACCCTCACCACTCATGATACGTTCTTCCCAATTTCGACACTTCGAGGCGGTAACGGATATTCCTTGACTCCTTAAAATCGTGAAGCAAGATCCTAAGGTATATTAAACCTTAGTCCCAAAACTTACTTAGGACGATTCCAACGAACGAGGCGGTGGACTCCTTGGCTAATAAACTCGCGGAGTTAGATCTTAAGGTATATGAAACCTTAATCCCAAAACTCACTTAGAGACGAATCTACAAACTCGGGATAATGAATGGTTGCGTTAAGTGTTGATGAAGAACACTTAATAAACCGAATGATTTCGCTTGGCAAAACTCACCAAGAAAATCGAAAAAGTTCACAAGGAACAAAAGAGAATGCTCTCTAAAAGAAGAAAAGATAATTTTTATTGATGATTTGAAATGAAAGATTACATGAGTTTATATAGAAAAATAAGTGGGGAAAAACAAGGAAGAAATTGTGGAAAACAATGTCTAGGGAAGTAGCAAAGACTAATAAAGACTTGGACCAAAGACTTTGACTACTTTGACTTGTTGACTATGAAAAATGACCCTTGGTATGCTCATGGTCGAAATTGCTCTTGCCCATGGAAGAAGTTGTGCCAAAATGATGGTGTAAGCCCAATGTCTCATTAAAACCCCTTATGGAAAACCCATTGGGACAAAACCATAAGTAGGAAAAAGAGTACATCAAACCTACACCTTGGGCCGAACCTCAATCTCCAGGTTGAGCCAAGATCATGTTGAAAACGTGATGTTGATGATGATCGTCTTGCTTGGTTGAAACGTCCTCGAGTAAACGACGAACAGCTCCGTTAAGTCTTCGTGACATTTCCCGGGTCATGGGACCAACGAGAAAATCCAAAGGATCCTCGGCATTAAGCTCCGGTTCAAGCTCAAGTTCCGTGATGCTTTCCATGCTCGCATCAACTCCTCATGATATGACATTGATTGAATAATAACAAAATCGTGGCTCGATTAATAGGTGAGTTGTTATGCCATTGCACGATCATCCAGGGCTTGTAAAAGTACCCTCACCACTCCTCATTGATTGAATGCTTTTTCAAATACTTCAGAATTACGTTTTAATACTCCAGAAAACACTGGAGAAATGGATTTAGTCTAGTGAGTCGTCAATAAGACTTGAAAAATATTAAGTGAGTCGGTACTTATAAGTCGCTTGATTTAACCACCTACAGCTTCTTGAACCCTGATATTTATATTGGAGAAAACATTGTACGATTTAAATCTTATAAAAGTACTACAATCCACATTAAAATCAACCTAATCGTTGTTTATAACATTTCTAAACTATTATACGTTAATGTCCATAGTTATAACTTTCGAGAGATTGCTGATGACAATGATCTTGCGTCTCTGACTAGAGTTTTCACGAAAGAACATTGAATTTTAACTTGCAGAAAACATGAAAATACACCCTTTTGCAGAGGAAAAAGAAACAAAACAGATGCATCAAGGATAATGGCAACGTTGTTGAAGCAATGGAGTCAATGCTAAAATTATATACCGCCAACTTATATCACTTACCAAACAAGAATCATCAAAAGGACACCAAAAAATGAGGTTGACGGAAAAAATTTACTGTCACAGTTATAAGATTTCACTTCCACCGGAGAGATTGCCTAACCCCGGTAAAGATGAGTCCGACTGATCTACCAATCAAGGTGACGAGAAAGAAGGATATGATGCTACTCACTTTCTCCAACACCACTCTGATAATTGGCATTCCAATGTCTGATAACTCCAGAAACAGACTGAAGTAGTACCTCCTGTACACATCAAAAACTTTCTCATGTGAAATCTCATGTAATTTCGGTTTTGTGATCGAGGTAAAAGAAGAGAGAGGTTTTACCATCCCGATAGAGCCTTAAGCTCCTTTGTTCGTTTAACAGGCAATGAGAAATCACTGATTATGGAGTATCGCAAGGGTGGCGATGAGGCAGCTTTAACTTTTCCCGGTGTGAGCTTTCTCCACCAACTATGGCTTTCCGTGTCATCACCACCATCAGGGTTGTTGAAAACCTGAGTTTGAAGAATGTAAAGGTCAAAGCGATCCTCATACATCGATACAACTGCTTCCATATTCTGATGCAACCACTGGTATAGAGCTACCTATTAACAAGAACAAATTAAATCTCTGTCCATGAGAAATGAAATGTAAGGTGGAACTAAGCAAGTAAAGTGGTTTCTATACCTCGTTACGTAGTTTTTGGAGTGCTCGACTAGAAAGGTTACAGAGATCTAATCCTCCACTATTCATTTCACTTGAAAATTTGCTGTCTACAGAAATGAGCTCTAGATAGATGCTAGCGACCCCATCTGCTAAAGTTATCATGAAGTCTTCCAAAATGGCAACTCCGTGAGTACGAAACAAGCCAAGGTCGTAGCAAGAAGCTTTCCCGGAAGATCCAAATCTTTGGAAATATAAAAACTCCGCAAACAGATCCTCCTTCCCTGATTTTCTTATTTTGTCAAAAACAGCGTCCTTTTCATTTAGCATTTTGATCAGCAAAGGAGTAATCGCCTGCACATCGCGGGATAGATTCTAGAGTTCATCTCAAAATCTGGTATTCAAAAAAGAAAGAAACAAAAAGAAAACAGTTTTGCAGTCACTAAATGCTATATGATATCCACTTACCTTATCAGAATCAGTGTTTTCCACACACAGTTCCCTTTTTAGCCAAGCTGTGCATGCTCCTTGATATGCTTCGCGGATAATATCAGTAAAACTAACCATCCACTCATCCGAACTGATTGTGTTAGAGATCTTATTTGTCTGCAGAGAAAATACAATAGCTGATCATAAGGTATGGAGAATCACAGAAAACTACTTTCTCAGATGTTACTAAGGGTAGAGAATAACAGATCTTACTACTAGAGAAGAAGGAAACAATCAAATGAGTCAGTAAGTTCTTCCCACAGGCCACAGGTAATTTGATTCAGATCTTCCCACCTCAAATAAAAAATTTATGACAGCTTTGTGCGTTTCAACATAAACTGGTATCTGCTACGCTAGAACGGACATTGATGCAATTACTTGACTCAAAGTGTGCTGTTTTTTTGTTGATGTTCTATTTTTGATAATGATGATATGCATCCGAACTAGAAATCATTGGAACCTCTTGAAAACAAATATGCTCTCAAAGTGAAATACTGAAGAAAAGCCGACCTCTTGTTCAAGTTTCTGAAAACATGACCAGAGCAAGTACAACTGGGGCCCTTGAGTTATCGCATACAAGCTCAGCGGGGGCTTCCCTTGGGGCGGCTTGGCTTTGAGGACTCTGCTTCCAAGTGTACTCTCATGCTTGATGGCGTCTAAAGAATCTAAAAGCTTTCCTTTCACCACATCCCATACAGACTTCAAATCACCCTCAAAGTCTGTTTCCCTAAAGTCAGAGTATAAAAGAAAAGGGGCTGTGTGAGTACACAACAGTCTGCTGTATTACTATTGATACCATACTGCTATACTGCACTGTAAAGTGAAATGGAATAGAGACTTCATTCTCATTTTGAATCTTTTCAAATGACTAGTCTTACCTACCAGAAGATTCTGAAGTTCCAACATCTGGATTCTCGTCTACGGTGTTCTTTCTGGAAGAGTAAGCAGAGTTTTGAAGAGGAATCACTCCAGCCATATAAGTAAGGAATATACTGGCCACCAGGAGAGCTTGGTCACCGATAGGCACCCAACCGGAACCAGAAACAGCATCAAAATCTGCGAGAGATGCAAAGCAAGTACACTCTCCCCTAGAAAGATACGCTCCAAGATTCAAGGGAGTAGAAAAATAAAGTTTGTGAGCTTCCCCTGATGGTTTCCACGTGATGTTGCAACTCCCAAAAGGCTTCCTAAAAAAAAAACCATATGGTCTAAGTACAACAATAGAGTAGCTTTGCAGTTAGCTAAAGCAAAGAGATTGAGAATGAACCTTTGGGAAATCTTTACATGAGGATTCCTGGAAAGGCAGCTTCTTTTACCAAAATGAAGCTCGGGCATCCGTAGCTGAATGCATAATGATGGAGACACAACATGTCCAACCATTGGTATAACCTTAGAACTGACGACTAAAACATTGCCTAATCTCGCAAGCCTAATCTCTACATCACAAGAAGAAAAAACAATTATGAAAACTGAATTCCAGAACCTGATTGCAACAAGGCTTGGCTGGGTAGAGTTAAGTTTGTATCTACGGCAAGAAACATATGTCAAGACTAGTAGATTCCAGTGTCAATGTCAGAAGAAACGCCAATCACATTCATTGAGATTCAAGAGTCAAAACAGAGGAGAATCACACGAACTAGAGTGAAAACTAGCGAAGAAACCTGAAATTAGCAGGAACCAATGAGAGGAGAAGGATACGGAAAGACGAATTGAGAAAGAGCAGAGGAGAAGCGGATTGGGGTTGTGCGTACAGTCTTCTCTCGTCGCAACCCAACACGACAGAACCAAAAGTGTCAGATTGTCTTTACAAAGACCATTTCTGAGAACAGCAAACAATGGGGTGGTGGCGCAGTTGGCTAGCGCGTAGGTCTCATAGCTATCTGAGTAATCCTGAGGTCGAGAGTTCGAGCCTCTCTCACCCCAACTTCTTTTTTTTTTCTTCAGTAGAAGATAAAAACACGAAATTGTCCCACATCGGGTCTATTGATTTTTTTTATTGTCTATATATATAATGAGAAGATGTTAACAGATTGTGTTCTTAGAAAGGAGAGATGGTTGGCATCTCCTCTGACAGAGACGGGATTGACCTTCGGGTCCTGAACACATCCGGTTAAGGCTCTCCACCCTCGGGTGGATCTAACCCAAATTTTTTTGGGCTTTTTATTTTTTGTATTGGGCCATTTTTCTATCTAATTTAGGACTTTCCAATTGGGCCTCTTCGTAATTGTGAGGTGTGTCCTTTGGATATATTCTTTCTCTACTTGATCGTCAAAGTGATTGAATCTGGAGGTTCTTCACGCTCTTGGTACTGATATAAAGAAGAGCAAGGCTGCAGCTATCGAAGCTGAAGGATGAATGAGTTCTAAAGCTTTTCTGGCTTTAGGGTTCTGTCAATTTTGTGGTTGGTCGCGTGAACAACTTATATGTAAATAAGATGAATCTCTGTCATAGCCAACTTGTGAAGTACAAAGATTGGTGTAAAATGGAAATTCAAACAGAAAGAGGCTATAATGGAGACATTAAGAAATGTGCCAATATCATTCCTGCTCTCTTGATCGCTCTCGGACATCCTCATCATTCTTCTCTGTTTTTGAATGCTTCAGATGCATTATTGTCATCCAAATTCATTAGCTTAGAGCTTCCAAGTTTCGTCAATAGACGAGAGATGAGATCTAGACAGCGACATTGATCTCAATGTTGTCAATGAGCCTGACCGTTCCAAACCAGGCAGCAACACAAATCACCACTCCACTCTTTATCTCTTCCACTCCTTCAAGAGTTTCTTGATCAACAATCTGCATGTACAGTACACACGATCATTGCTCACATCAAAACTGAATGGTATCTGTAGAGAGTCTTTTTCGTAGCAGATTACTCCACATCCGATTCCAGTTCCAATATATTTTGCTAAAGTATGCGCCTTCATTATCTAAGTAAATGATGTGATGCTTACCTCGACATAATCGATTCGTGCTGAAGCTCCATCAAGCTCTTGAAAGATCATATCCTTAAGCTCCGTACAACTGGTTTTCCATTGTGCTGCAGAAGCTTTAGCCATGGCAAGTGACCTACTTATAGACAACGCCTGCCATATCATAACAATAACAGAACCGTCAATCAGCAGGTAGCAGCAACGTAGTAAGTAGTAAGCTTAAGCCATGACCTGGAATGTTACAGTACCCTTTGCCTTTCTTCACCTGAAAGATGAACATTCCTAGAGCTCATCGCAAGTCCATCCTTTTCTCTAGCTATGTCTGATCCTACTATCTCTATCCCAAAATCAAGATCTCGAACCTGTATAAGAGACGGGTATAAACAAAGTATGCAAAGTGAGAGAGAAAATCAATCTGAAATTGGTCAAGAACTACTCGTATCTCACAAGTACGCACGCAACAGTAAAGAGGATTTGTGAGCATATGGTAGGATTTTGCTCAAATCTTTCCGAAAAAAAGAAAGAAAAGGGATTCATTTGAGATTCTCACCATTCTCTGGATAATCCGCCATTGCTGATAATCTTTTTTGCCAAACACAGCAACGTCAGGCTCCACGATATTAAAAAGCTTGGTGACAATTGTAGCGACACCTCTAAAGAACACAGGCCTGCTCTTCCCGCACAAACCCTTCTCCAATCTCTCAACTCTAACCCACGTCTCGTGCCCTAACCCACCCTCCTCCACACAACTCACCACCCTCCCCTCGCCGCCGCCGCTTGTCTTCTTCCTCCCGCCGTAGTCGTAGAGGTTTCTCGGGTTGAATACGACTATGACATCGGATGCGGAGGAGGGAAGGGCGGCGAGTTTGGCGAGATCGCCGGAGAAATCAGATGGGTAAGAGGAGAGGTCCTCGGTGGGAGAAAACTGGCCTGGGTTGACGTAGATTGAGACGACGGTGACGTCGGCGAGGGTCAGGGATTGACGGACGAGGGACAAGTGACCGTCGTGGAGGAAACCCATTGTGGGCACCAAACCAATCGTCTTCCCTTGCGACCTCACGGCTCTTGACCATCTTCTCATCGCTTCTTTATCTCTGATAACCTCTGGTTCTCTAGTTTCCATCTCGATCGCCTATTGATGAGTTTGGGGAATTCCGACAGAACTCGATGTCTGTAAGGTGTGTTTGGCGCTGTTCCCGTGACAGATAAAATCGGAATTTATCTTTTCCAAGTTTGGCTGAGCCAATAACACAAAATAAAAATTAGAGGATTCGATGCAAGCTGAACCGAATTTCAACATTTAATTAAGTATTCCGGTTTTGTGCTCGGTAGATTTCTCGAACCAAGCATGTATAACTTTCTTTCTTTTACAGATGGAAAATTCGCAAACCAAACTTAACCGAATCAAAACCAAACTATATGTTTTTTTAAAATCTCTACATGATGGATTTATGAACTAATTCATAGTTCCAACTTCTATCCAATCCAAATTGATTTAAACCCAATGAACCGAACCTTTAATCGACCAGAACCTGACACTCAACAGCAATTGAAAGTCACTGACAGAACATTATTGTTGTTGTATATACATATTTACATAAGAAAACAGAAGCACATATTTTCTAAAATATATGATACATAAGAAACACAAGATCATCAAATCATTAGCAAACTAATTGATTTCTAAAAGAAGAGATCTGTTCGAAGATTGGGAGTCTCTTAGATCTAAAACTAGTGGTCGTTATCTGTTCAAGCCCAAGAACAAAGTCATCGTCTAAGATATTTCCCAATACATCCTCCATCTCAGCATCACGCCGACGTGGTAGCGAAGCCTCTAACTCACTCAGTAGCTCATCAGCTCGTTGCCTTGTTCTACAATCATCTGCACCCAAAACCCTAGACTCAAATACATCGTCAAGAACCGATCTTCCCTCTTCAAACCTGCCCTGTTTGATAAGGCACATGGCGAGGTTGCACGATTTGTTAGCGTCTGGCTCCACGATCTGGGCTTTTCTGTATACCGCCTCTGCCGACAAGTACTTGGCTTGTTGCATATATGCCCACCCCAAGTTCCCCTGTATATTTATTCCGATTAAATCGATCAGTCCATCGCGGAAAAGAAACAGAACATAAGTTAGACACAAATCGAATTGGAGCTCTAATTACCAGTAATCTTGAGATTTCTTGTTGAACGGTCACTTGAAACTTTTTGCCGTGGGATCGAGCGGTCTTGGTGGGTTTACCGTTGAAAGCCTCTCCTTGGTAGATCTGTCTTAGTTTCCTCTTCAACAACTCAACTTGCTCCTCCATTCTCCCGCATTTCTATTCATTGTAAAAATTTACTCCATATGAGTGTTGTGATAACATATATTATAATCCAAAGATTTCAGACTAACATACGGTTTCTATGTGAATGACACAGTGGTCAATGTGTCGATCCATGGCCTAGATGGATCCACATAGCAACGACCACTAGACTATATAATTCCATTATTATATTAGATATATGTATGGTTATATTAAGACCTTGTATAAGTCGATGAGGACATTGTCGAGGGAATCTTGAGAGTTCTTGGAACAACGAGGACGAAAGGATTTGATGGCTTCGATGGCTTCTTCCGAACGGTCAAGTTGTTTCATTACAACAGCCATGTCCTTGAGAGCACTGTCTACTCTGTCTCCTGTGTTAATGGCTTTCCAAAACCACACTATCGCCATCTCTGGGTTCTTCTCTATCAACTGCAACCAAATACTCTTAATTATTAATAACATTACTTTTACTCTTCACATACGAAAACACATTAATGTACTTGAGGCTCAAGTTTTGAGCAAGTATGAGATGATGTGCCAATATATGATTGTAAAGAAGAAGATTCTTTGGGAGGTAAAGACTTTTTGCACCATTCTCAGGAAAAGTAAACGCCGAATATTAATTGCGAGAATCCGGACCGTGTTCGGTGCAACGAGTGGCTATCATACGCACACCGGCAACATCTACGCTTTAAAGTCTAAATTGTAACAGATTGATCTTCTTTTTTTTTTTTTGCATAGTCAGCTAAAAAAAAAATAGCTAAAGAAATGGAAAAAATGAAGAAATTAGTTTTTTGGTCAATCGTTCAATTTTCATTTATCACAACATCATTACCTTTTCCGGAAGGAAAAAATGAAGAAGCAGTAGATACGGAACTTCCGGCTGAATTTGTATTTTTTTCAACTAGTAAAATTTTATCGATCTTTTATATAGCTTGTTTTTATCTACTAAGTCACTGACTAGCTTTTTCAGGCCAAAAAATGCAATAACATTCAGTCCAAGTTATATTAAAAACACACTAAAATTTAAAAATATGTCTAGAGACTCATATCTTATACCATGAATAATTTTTCTTTTGTATCAAAGTCAAAAAAAAAAAAATTCAAGTGAAATTAAGGAGGGTAGAAACTAACATAACAAAGAGTGTAAAATCTTGTAAAAATTAATTTATACGAAAAATAAAACCTCAAAGAAGAAGAAGAAGAATCTGGACCTGAGCATGTTTGGCTTTAACATAAGGAGTATCTCCAGAGGGAACTTTGTGAATCACATGAAACAGTTCATTATCTTTCATCTGATTGCTTCTTGTTGAATTGGTGTTATTATTCTTCATCTTCTTCAAGCTTCTCTCCATCTTTTTTCTCTCTCTTTCTCTCTGAATATTGAAGTATACAGATGTCTTTAGACAGGCTGGGAAAGACAACTACTGAACTAAATCTTAAATATGCGTACGTTTGCAACTGTTACAAATGAATGGGGATGATATCTCGTCTCTGTTCATAGGATCTGCCACGTCACCTGGAGACTTCTTACCACGTAGGTGAACGAGCAAAACGTGTCTTTTCACTATTGCCATTGTCTCTTTATGCATGTTTGGTGTATTATTAATTTATATTATTATATTCTTTACCGTTTCACAAATAATATCATTTTAAAGTTTTATTTTTGTTTCACAACAAAAAAAGTATCGTTTTATGTTTTCAATGTATAATTTTAAATAAAATTTTAATTATAAAGAGAAAAATTGTTTAGTGGATATTAATAAATGGTAATATAAAAATTTAATATTTTTTAATATATATGAAAGATATGTAGATTAAATTTGTTAATTGGTTTGAATTTGGTCTACATAGTTTTTAATTGATTAAAATTTACTCACTTTTAATAGTTTTTTTTAATATAGAATCACTAGATATATGTAATAGAATTTGGTAATTGGTTTGAGTCGCGCTTAGCTATGAACATTAGATGTCAAAGTATATGATGTTTTGACGGGTATAACTTGACGCCGATAATTCCAACGAGATTGAATAATTTTTATAGCGCGTCTCATCTAAAGAAGAGAGTATACCTAGATATAATAATTATTAAAAAAAAACAAAAATTGTAGCAAAATAGTAATTTTATTATTACCAAAATCTTTTTAATTACATAAAAAAAATAATATAGTTCATTGTAAAATAGAAAGAGTATAAGTTGTTGACGAAAAAAAAAAAAAAAAAAGAGTATTAAGTTATTAACCGCCAAAAGATTTTATATTTCCGTTGTACATATATCAATTATATTACGGTGTATAAAAAATATCTGGATGTTTTTATGCCTATCAATTCTGACAGTCCAGTAAAATATTTTAGCTCAACTTATCGATTTTAACAAATGAGTCGGGCAGAGTGGCCGGCCTTTGCATGTTGTTGTCCGCTTCTTCATCTATTATACTCGCGCTTCCTTCCAATAACTTATAGGAGTTGCATATAGCCTAAAATTTTCACAATCATATATGTTATTCCACTATTTACTTTACATTTTCTTAGCTTAAATCACAATTTATGTTCCAAATTAATTAAAATAAGAGAAAACAAAAATCAGTCCATTCATGTACACTCTTATTTCTATTAATTAGTTGAAATATCATTTGAATGATGCCGAAGAGGTAGTGTAAGAGGATAAGTGATAAGTGAATCATTATCCATCGCCAGATTCGATACCAGGTGGTGCAAGACATGCATCCCAACAAAAAAATCATTATTTAATTTCAATGATCCATCGCCATTTAAATCATTTTATTAAAGGATAAGTGAATAAATAAAGTATCCAAGTGGTTACCACATCAACGATATTTTTATAATAATTATGTTATAATACAAAGAAAGGAAAAATAAGGTAAAGAATCATTCATCGTCACTCTCAGTCGTTATGTATAAATGAATCTGGACTACAGGCGAGGCAGTATTCACTAGTTAACAAGGGTTGCCGCTTACACCAAATGAATCGTTCATCTTACTCGTGACATGGGACCACAAACAATCCCTAATAATTAAGGCAATACTATTTTGGATTTTGTGAAACACAAATAAAAATAAAGCAAAATTATTTAATCTTCCTACAAAACGCAAAAGGACAATTTAACTCACTAAAAACCTTGCAATATAAGTATATAACCCTCGTGTAACTCCCCTACTTTGGCTCGGAAAAACCGATACACATGCAAAAAAATTCTAGAATAAATTGGATATCAAAAAAAAAAAAAATCAGAGGGTTCGATTTTGAAAATTTTAGGAATCAATTATTATATCTCCAATATATATAAAAAAAAATCTAGAAACCAATTTGTGACGACGACTATGTCGTTTTTTCCGAGCTTAAAGGGAGAGTTTAGGACATTTACATGCAACAAAGACCGGTTCGCCCTAATTTCCCCCCATGCACACTCCCCGAGGCGCCCCTTTCTCTCAAAACCTGACCTCCCTTTCCGGCGGTCGCCGTCTCACCTAGCCGCCGGAAAAGGGACCCCCTGGTGCGCGTTTGCTATCTCCGCCTGCTTGTTCTAGAAGATTCGAAGTTTACCTATGGACCTTTGGGCTTCTTTTCGCTTCTCCGTTGGTAGTCTCGCCGGCGTCATATCCTCGGTTTGGGTCGTCGGTGGGTCACTTGTTTGTGTTGTTCGCGGCCTTCTAGCCTCGTCCTTAAGCCTCCGTATGTGGTCATCGCCGATTTCTCTGGTTATGCCGCCAGTACCTGACGATTTCCGGCTCGGGTCGCGAGCTTCTGGAACCTGGAAGAGATGCATGCATTGTTCTGACTCTGCTCAGCTCGTGGACAGGCTGTTCGGGTTTCCGACTTTGTTTCTCATGGAGCTTGAGATTTCTTCAGGGAGCGTCTCTTTACCAGCGTCGTTTACATCGAAGTCTGCGGATCTACCGCCTCCTGCCCTGTTTACTCCTCTTCCGCCAGAACCACCGAAGCCACCAGATCTGCCGGATACAACCTCCACATCCCATCATCCGCCTCTTGCTCTCAACGCTGAAGAGCTCTCAACTTTCACTCACCTTCATTTACTTTCTGACGCCATGCTCCTCTGTTCGGAAGATGGCTCCCACCGGCGTTTCGTCGGAGGTGACTGGCCTTCTCCCACCGGCCCCCCTCCTTCCCCTACCGTTCTGAAACATATCGACTCAACCGGCGAATATCCAAAAAGGGTTGGCCCTGGTCTTGTTTGTTGGCTTTTCGGCCCAACTTTTTCAATTACTGTTGGGTCATTCTCCATGCCCGTTTTTGCTGGTAATTTTTGGAGTAAATCCAAAGCAGTGTTGATGTTGGTGTCCACACCCATCCTTGAAACCCTCACAAGTGTTTACCTAATCGAGGGTCGCATGAGTAAATCTGATGCTTCTTCGCATCTGGTGTCAATTCGTGCAGTCTTCTAAGCTGCCTCTGAAGAAATAATAATTTTTTTCGGTAGAATCTGAATCCTTACATCTAGATAAAGCCATTATCTTAGGCTCTTGTGTTACTGAATTTCCGGGAATCGAGGACATCACAATCCGTACCCGAAGCTTAGTTTCCACTACTCTCAAGTTTATTCCAAATTTATCTATTGGTTTAGCTGCGGCTTTTCATCTCAGTTTGGCCGTGAAGATTTTATCGACGCATTCAAGTTTAGTCTCGAGTTCGCTGTCATTTGATCTCTCGTTATTTGCTTCAAGTTTTTATGGTTTTAAATTGTATTGTTTGTATAAAAAAGGATGGTTAATTCTCTCTAGATGTATTTTGGAATATTAAGCAACAAGAAGAAACTAGTTGACAAAAAAAAAAAAAAAAAAAAA